>JADDOH010002935.1:0-123680 GCA_016648135.1 Agrypnia vestita
TTTAATGAATATTTATATGTACGCATAATATATTTTTATACGTATAAAGTTTACTTCATTATCTAGAATCCGTACTAAGGAAATTAAGAAATATATAACATATTAATAAAGTTATAAAGTTGCAAGAAATTTTTATGTTTTTTGTTGATTTTAAAACGCTTTTTATTTATATGAGATGATTTTAAACAGTTTATTCTATTTATTCCCGTACTTTGAGGCTTTACTCACTTAATAAAAGTGAGTTATTTTTAATAAAAACACTTCAATTCTTATTTAAATATAAAAATTCCAAAGTATGAAATGTGCCAAGATTTGTCGATTTAGCCTGCTTAATCTCACAAGATCGTGGGAGGCAAATGATATACTCAAAATTAATTAAAGTTTTATTATTTACTAAATTCACTGGATACAAATTGTATTTCGCAACACTTGTCACTTGTCTGTGGAAATTCTAATTTACGTCATTCGTCGTACTGATCACTATCGAACACTTCTCGCACGCTGGTAGACTCTTTCATAATTTATCGCTGGTCTATACCCGCTTTATGCGGTATCTATCCGCTTCCGTGGAATCGCATAACTGTCACAATAAAACTGTTTTGCGCGCCGTCACTTTATATATAGGTTATGGATGTTTCTGGAAGTTTCTGGTGTATTTTTGTGTATTCTCAATAATTATAGAATTTTCTAGATTGTTCGGAAAACATCGATTTCTTTAGCATCTAATTTATTTAATATTTTCTCTTAGTTTAGCATCTTGTGACAATAAAATCTCGCTGAATTCAAATAATATTGAACCTTTATTTTTACCGCTCTAACAAATGGAGGAGTGGAGGTGTCCTTTGGCGGACACGTGTAGTAGAGTATGCGTGGGTTTTCCCGCCCGCAGAAAACGTCAGTCTCTGACAGTCAAACGTGAAAAAATGGCTTGGTGGTGAGTGGTTGCCATCCTCGAAGCAGAGGACTATTTTGCAGATTTTGAAAAATCACACTTTTTGGTTGGCTTAAAAATGTTGGAATATCGATGGGACTTAATATTTTTTTTTTAAATTAAGGACCGTTTTCTTCCCTAGCACGGATTCTGAATATAGAGTCCTCGTCATATCACAGGCCTAAAAAATCTAAATTCTAAACGAAAAAGATGATCCTAAGGAACTTCCAAGACAACTCTCGATGGACAAATCGATTTTTATTTGAGAACACAAGGGTAGGAAGGTGTCAGTAATAACTCCTTAAATATATTATGTGTTCACTTGGTGAATTTGTTATGTTTATTTAGAGTGAATATTCAACAACCATATTTTAATAAATAGTTTCAATGATAGGGTGAAGAATTAACAAATTATGAAAGAATTTCAAGCCGATCTAAGCTCAGTGAACGGGCAACCCGCCATGTTTGAAGCACGAGTTCCCCGACACAACGGGACGCTCCTGCCGCGGTCAAGTCAGGACCCCGCAACAGAGAACGCCCCACCGGCAACTCCCACCAACCCCCCCACACAAGAGGTGACAAGGGGCAGAACTTCCGGATCCAAAACCGGCCAACCAGATGAGAAGTCGTTAGACACGATCCCGATCGCAAGACCCCGTCAGGATAGACACTCGAAGCAACACGAAACCCAGTGCTGCGCCCACAACCAGAGGCGAGGACCAGCATGCGATGCAGTAGAAAGGCAGACGGAAGCAAGAAGACATGGGAAGTACGGGAAGTCTCAGAAGAAGCAACCGTGGTGGGGGGCGCCGGGACGCACTACTCGGGAGAGGCAAGTGTAAAACGGAGGAGGTAGCAGCTAAGAAGAAGGTGGGAGGAGCAGAGTGAATGGAATTTAAACAAATAACCCTATAAAAACCAAGTTTTTATTATATCCCCTTTCTCATTTACTAGTGGAAACTGGTTTGGCGCTTAACCTACGCGTTGGGCTTCGGTCGGGCGACGCTACGAAAGGGATTAATAAAAAATTTCCAAAAATCCAAAATTATACTATAATCAGGTTTCGCGTCTACCAGACGCGTTGAAATATTTTCATACGTTCCGTATTCCGTATATTGAACACTTTTTGTCGTCGAGTTTGTTCTTCATCCGACGAACTTGAATACAATAAAAGATGGACATCGCTATCTGAAAACATTTTTCCTCGAAAATGTAGCAGCAGCCAGCACAGTATATATGTGCATGTTAAACAAACAGCATGAAACACATATTGACAACGACAACTGAAAAAAAAATACGTCAATCTGTCATACTTCTGTCAATTTCAACTAACGGACGGTAAACTGGTGGTTCGACTGTCGGTATCGGCCGTTCGTAAAATTTTACTAACGGATTGTTATAAGACGAAAAAAATGACGTTTATATCAAATTTCGGTTTATTTGATCTGAAATTTATCTGACGGACGTTTATAAAACCGGCCCTAAAAAATATATTTTTGGGGTTGCGCCCTCTTCCGGAAGGGGAGTGTTAACACTTCACCTGTCGACGAGAGGTATCCCGACAATTGCGCGCAAGACAACTGTGCAGTTTTGTCGGTGACTAGATAAGATACCTTATCAGGTAAGATAAAATAATATATCGATAAAATAAGAATCGATAAAATAATAATAGAGAAGCTTGTCGGTCTTGTGGTTAGGACTCTCGCCTCGTGATCCAAAGGTCGCAGGTTAGAATCTCACTCCAGACAAGCAAATTAGTCCTATTTTCATAGCACAAGCGTTTAGCTTAATTTGAAAATAGTAATAATATTGATGTGACACGAATTCCGTGTTCGCATCTCAATTTAAAAAAAAAATATTAATAATAATAATCATTTTTAACAATAGTAATTCACTCAACATTCAAACACCCTATATTACATCCCCCTCTTGTCCATATTAGCCTCGCCCCGCAAACCTACCCCTTCCCACCACTCCACTCCCACACCAGACCCGACAAGAAGTCATTAGTCTTAAGATTTAATTTAGTTTTTTACTGAAGATGACGCAGTAAGCATCGAAAACGTTATAATTAAAACCTTTTAAATTAAAGTGTTATAGTGAGAAGAAAACAATGTTGTTATTTTTAATTTATTAAAAATATATTACAATAAACTTCCACAAAGTTTGTCACGATAATTTCGAAAAATAATATATCGGTTGAAATATTTATTCCAATTGCCTATTATCATATATTCTGTCGTATCCAAAAAATGATTTGCCTCGTGTTTGAAGAAGCATTATTTATATAACAATATCGTTTGACATGGATAAGTTGGAGGGCTTATTTGCGGAAGTGCTTTATGCCTCGCTGTACAGCCGATACATCAGCATCACTGTTAGCTCCAAACACTCCGCTCAATCACTTGGAAAAATCTCTCCCAGGTGCGCGTCACCTTTCACTGAGTAATTCTTTTTTTTAGATTGTGAATAATCTGTTCATTTTTCATTTTTATTGGCGTAAAATCAATTTAGTAGTTTATTGTATGTTGCCCCACTTCTTGAAAAATGTTTTTTTGTGGTTTAGGAAACTCGAGGTCATATATTACCTTTGCCTTATTGTTTTATCAAATATTAAAGTACAAGCATTTATAATTTGCAGTATATCCATATGACGTATGTGTTTTACTCTGTCAAATGCTTTTTCGTAGTCTATAAAACAAGCATATATATCTTTTCTTTGGTCATAGCATTTTTGCAATAAGATATGTATTGTTGTCAGCGCTTCACGGGTACCAAATCCGTGCCTAAACCCAAATTGAGTATATCTAGGTCACGTTCGCGCGCATGTATTATTTTCAAAAATATTTGTAGGACGTGGCTCATAATTAGTTAGTAATTTTTAACTCCTTAATTGCAAATGTAGTAGGTACTTTTTAATGAAAAATTCCCACCCTTAAACTGCGCGGTACTTAGTATTATGATACATTATGTACAATAAATATACACGCTAGGGGACCGAATTTATACATTTTATCCGACTCCATTCATTTTATACTGATGTACAAACAACGGCCACAACGAGTTGACGATTTAAAAAAAGTAACCCATAAAAACCCAGTTTTTATTATACTCCCTTTCTTTGTAAAATATAACAACAATTAAAGACGAATTAAAACATATAACATAACACTAAACTTACAGTAATTTAATATATTTCTAAAATGTCAGATGTTTTGAGCTTTGATAAGACACTTCATGCTTTGAAGATTAAATTCTAAAAACATTTGTCAGTCAATTTAGACTTTTGACATTCGTAGTGAAGTACCTATTATGTATACCGACGGAGTAATTCAAATTTAGAAAATATTCCGCGACGTTATCGGACCGCCGTTGCTAGTAATCAAACTTTTCTAATGATTCCAATTTTAAAAAACCAATAAAGTTTCCAAAAATCCGAAATTATACTATAATTATTAATTTTTTTAACGAAAATTTGATTGATCTTCTCGATCGTCGTCACGAGTCTACTTGCCATGTTTCAGCTCGATTGGATCACGAAAAAAGGGTTAAAAATCGATCCAAAGTTTTTTCGACGGCAAGCCGGCAAGCAAGCAGACTCTACGAGTTAAAAGAAAGGAAGTAATAAGAATACAAAGGATTTCCTCGGTAGACATTTTCATTCGTTTCATTCATTTCATTTCACATTCGGAACAGTAGATATTTTTCAATATCAATATTGTCATCCTCTCTTTATGGCGCCGTCGACACTCGCATCGTACATCCTTCTTACAATTATTTCTTCACTCATTCGCTGAACATGCCCAAACCACCTGAGCGACCCTTTTTTACCCATTTTGTGTTTAATTATTTTATCCACCAGATAACTTACTTCAGCATTAAAATGTGGAAGAGCAATTAATTCTTGTTTCAGGTTGTGTTGTGTCGACGCTGCAAGTCACCAGACACTTAGTCTCGGTCTCAAAAGACATTAATTAATAAGGAGTTGAGAGAGCTCTTAAAAGACCAGCGGAGAAAAGCAATATTTCTCGCTAGCCGGGACCCCCGCAGCGGGCTCCTTGGCTTCGCTCTCCGTAAAACTGTCTCCAATAACGAACATCCATTCTCGTCTCCAAGTCTGGACCACACAGGGGAAGGTTGTTCAAACAATACCTCATTTAGCGAACCGGGAATCGGCGGATTTATAGCCGGACAAATCCTCATTAGATACTGTTACATTAGATATTGTAGATACTGTTGTTGAATTTTCAAAAAGTATTGTAAGTAAGTTGCTTGCTTGCCGTCGAAAAAACTTTGGATCGATTTTTAACCCTTTTCCCGTGATCAAATCGAGCTGAAACTTTGCAAGCAGACTCGTGGCGGCGATCAAAAAGATCTATCAAATTTTCGTTAAAAAAATTGATAATTATAGTGTAATTTTGGATTTTTAGAAATTTTAATGGTTTTTTCAAATTGGAATCATTACAAAAGTTTGATTACTACCAACGGCGGCCTGATAACGTCACGGAATATTTAAAATTTGAATTACTCCGTCGGTAGTTATAATAGGTACTTCATTACGAATATCGAAAATTTATGACAATTGGTTCACAGATGACAGCACACTTCGGTTTTTTGGGAAGAAATCAAATAATAAAGAGATATTTTTAGAGATTTTTGACATAGATGTTTGTCTAGATATGTTTCATTTTCAGTCAATTTTTTTTTTTCTTTTTTTTTTTTTCTTTTTATTAATTTTTTTTTTTTTTACATCTCAGACCCACAAAACATCACATTGATATTTGTCTGTAGGTGCATCAATACATATATATTTGTCTGTAGGTGCATCAATACATATATATAAATAAATTGTATATACCAGAAACAATTCATATTAATTATTTACAATAGATCTTATAAACTCAAATACAAATCTACAATACTATACAACAATACAAGAAAAAATACAAATATTACCAAAATCAAAATAAGTCTCTTTTATTTAATAACATATTCATTAATTCTGTATTTTGCCCTTTTTTATTAATATCCATTTTGACACGACATGGGAATTTATTAAATATTTTTGGTATGACATATTTTAATGTTCTTTGTCCATATTTATTTATGACCTCAATTATTTAATTACATGATGGTAAACTTAATTTACAAAAGTATCTATTTTTCCTTTTAAGGCGACACATTCACTGCAAATGCATATTTGGGAGTGTTTTTTTTTTACTAAAATGTGGGATTTTATTATTCATTCACATCAGAATGTACATTCTAGACTACAATTTTTTAGGGCAATTACTTAGATAGAACGTACGTTCTTATGTCAAAGTAATAAACTGAACATTATTTACAATAATTAAGAAAATATAAACATTAATCTACAGGCCGCGGCCGACAAAATCGTTTTTAGTGTCCTAGACGGCGCAAAGTTTTAATGAATATTTATATGTACGCATAATATATTTTTATACGTATAAAGTTTACTTCATTATCTAGAATCCGTACTAAGGAAATTAAGAAATATATAACATATTAATAAAGTTATAAAGTTGCAAGAAATTTTTATGTTTTTTGTTGATTTTAAAACGCTTTTTATTTATATGAGATGATTTTAAACAGTTTATTCTATTTATTCCCGTACTTTGAGGCTTTACTCACTTAATAAAAGTGAGTTATTTTTAATAAAAACACTTCAATTCTTATTTAAATATAAAAATTCCAAAGTATGAAATGTGCCAAGATTTGTCGATTTAGCCTGCTTAATCTCACAAGATCGTGGGAGGCAAATGATATACTCAAAATTAATTAAAGTTTTATTATTTACTAAATTCACTGGATACAAATTGTATTTCGCAACACTTGTCACTTGTCTGTGGAAATTCTAATTTACGTCATTCGTCGTACTGATCACTATCGAACACTTCTCGCACGCTGGTAGACTCTTTCATAATTTATCGCTGGTCTATACCCGCTTTATGCGGTATCTATCCGCTTCCGTGGAATCGCATAACTGTCACAATAAAACTGTTTTGCGCGCCGTCACTTTATATATAGGTTATGGATGTTTCTGGAAGTTTCTGGTGTATTTTTGTGTATTCTCAATAATTATAGAATTTTCTAGATTGTTCGGAAAACATCGATTTCTTTAGCATCTAATTTATTTAATATTTTCTCTTAGTTTAGCATCTTGTGACAATAAAATCTCGCTGAATTCAAATAATATTGAACCTTTATTTTTACCGCTCTAACAAATGGAGGAGTGGAGGTGTCCTTTGGCGGACACGTGTAGTAGAGTATGCGTGGGTTTTCCCGCCCGCAGAAAACGTCAGTCTCTGACAGTCAAACGTGAAAAAATGGCTTGGTGGTGAGTGGTTGCCATCCTCGAAGCAGAGGACTATTTTGCAGATTTTGAAAAATCACACTTTTTGGTTGGCTTAAAAATGTTGGAATATCGATGGGACTTAATATTTTTTTTTTAAATTAAGGACCGTTTTCTTCCCTAGCACGGATTCTGAATATAGAGTCCTCGTCATATCACAGGCCTAAAAAATCTAAATTCTAAACGAAAAAGATGATCCTAAGGAACTTCCAAGACAACTCTCGATGGACAAATCGATTTTTATTTGAGAACACAAGGGTAGGAAGGTGTCAGTAATAACTCCTTAAATATATTATGTGTTCACTTGGTGAATTTGTTATGTTTATTTAGAGTGAATATTCAACAACCATATTTTAATAAATAGTTTCAATGATAGGGTGAAGAATTAACAAATTATGAAAGAATTTCAAGCCGATCTAAGCTCAGTGAATGGAATTTAAACAAATAACCCTATAAAAACCAAGTTTTTATTATATCCCCTTTCTCATTTACTAGTGGAAACTGGTTTGGCGCTTAACCTACGCGTTGGGCTTCGGTCGGGCGACGCTACGAAAGGGATTAATAAAAAATTTCCAAAAATCCAAAATTATACTATAATCAGGTTTCGCGTCTACCAGACGCGTTGAAATATTTTCATACGTTCCGTATTCCGTATATTGAACACTTTTTGTCGTCGAGTTTGTTCTTCATCCGACGAACTTGAATACAATAAAAGATGGACATCGCTATCTGAAAACATTTTTCCTCGAAAATGTAGCAGCAGCCAGCACAGTATATATGTGCATGTTAAACAAACAGCATGAAACACATATTGACAACGACAACTGAAAAAAAAATACGTCAATCTGTCATACTTCTGTCAATTTCAACTAACGGACGGTAAACTGGTGGTTCGACTGTCGGTATCGGCCGTTCGTAAAATTTTACTAACGGATTGTTATAAGACGAAAAAAATGACGTTTATATCAAATTTCGGTTTATTTGATCTGAAATTTATCTGACGGACGTTTATAAAACCGGCCCTAAAAAATATATTTTTGGGGTTGCGCCCTCTTCCGGAAGGGGAGTGTTAACACTTCACCTGTCGACGAGAGGTATCCCGACAATTGCGCGCAAGACAACTGTGCAGTTTTGTCGGTGACTAGATAAGATACCTTATCAGGTAAGATAAAATAATATATCGATAAAATAAGAATCGATAAAATAATAATAGAGAAGCTTGTCGGTCTTGTGGTTAGGACTCTCGCCTCGTGATCCAAAGGTCGCAGGTTAGAATCTCACTCCAGACAAGCAAATTAGTCCTATTTTCATAGCACAAGCGTTTAGCTTAATTTGAAAATAGTAATAATATTGATGTGACACGAATTCCGTGTTCGCATCTCAATTTAAAAAAAAAATATTAATAATAATAATCATTTTTAACAATAGTAATTCACTCAACATTCAAACACCCTATATTACATCCCCCTCTTGTCCATATTAGCCTCGCCCCGCAAACCTACCCCTTCCCACCACTCCACTCCCACACCAGACCCGACAAGAAGTCATTAGTCTTAAGATTTAATTTAGTTTTTTACTGAAGATGACGCAGTAAGCATCGAAAACGTTATAATTAAAACCTTTTAAATTAAAGTGTTATAGTGAGAAGAAAACAATGTTGTTATTTTTAATTTATTAAAAATATATTACAATAAACTTCCACAAAGTTTGTCACGATAATTTCGAAAAATAATATATCGGTTGAAATATTTATTCCAATTGCCTATTATCATATATTCTGTCGTATCCAAAAAATGATTTGCCTCGTGTTTGAAGAAGCATTATTTATATAACAATATCGTTTGACATGGATAAGTTGGAGGGCTTATTTGCGGAAGTGCTTTATGCCTCGCTGTACAGCCGATACATCAGCATCACTGTTAGCTCCAAACACTCCGCTCAATCACTTGGAAAAATCTCTCCCAGGTGCGCGTCACCTTTCACTGAGTAATTCTTTTTTTTAGATTGTGAATAATCTGTTCATTTTTCATTTTTATTGGCGTAAAATCAATTTAGTAGTTTATTGTATGTTGCCCCACTTCTTGAAAAATGTTTTTTTGTGGTTTAGGAAACTCGAGGTCATATATTACCTTTGCCTTATTGTTTTATCAAATATTAAAGTACAAGCATTTATAATTTGCAGTATATCCATATGACGTATGTGTTTTACTCTGTCAAATGCTTTTTCGTAGTCTATAAAACAAGCATATATATCTTTTCTTTGGTCATAGCATTTTTGCAATAAGATATGTATTGTTGTCAGCGCTTCACGGGTACCAAATCCGTGCCTAAACCCAAATTGAGTATATCTAGGTCACGTTCGCGCGCATGTATTATTTTCAAAAATATTTGTAGGACGTGGCTCATAATTAGTTAGTAATTTTTAACTCCTTAATTGCAAATGTAGTAGGTACTTTTTAATGAAAAATTCCCACCCTTAAACTGCGCGGTACTTAGTATTATGATACATTATGTACAATAAATATACACGCTAGGGGACCGAATTTATACATTTTATCCGACTCCATTCATTTTATACTGATGTACAAACAACGGCCACAACGAGTTGACGATTTAAAAAAAGTAACCCATAAAAACCCAGTTTTTATTATACTCCCTTTCTTTGTAAAATATAACAACAATTAAAGACGAATTAAAACATATAACATAACACTAAACTTACAGTAATTTAATATATTTCTAAAATGTCAGATGTTTTGAGCTTTGATAAGACACTTCATGCTTTGAAGATTAAATTCTAAAAACATTTGTCAGTCAATTTAGACTTTTGACATTCGTAGTGAAGTACCTATTATGTATACCGACGGAGTAATTCAAATTTAGAAAATATTCCGCGACGTTATCGGACCGCCGTTGCTAGTAATCAAACTTTTCTAATGATTCCAATTTTAAAAAACCAATAAAGTTTCCAAAAATCCGAAATTATACTATAATTATTAATTTTTTTAACGAAAATTTGATTGATCTTCTCGATCGTCGTCACGAGTCTACTTGCCATGTTTCAGCTCGATTGGATCACGAAAAAAGGGTTAAAAATCGATCCAAAGTTTTTTCGACGGCAAGCCGGCAAGCAAGCAGACTCTACGAGTTAAAAGAAAGGAAGTAATAAGAATACAAAGGATTTCCTCGGTAGACATTTTCATTCGTTTCATTCATTTCATTTCACATTCGGAACAGTAGATATTTTTCAATATCAATATTGTCATCCTCTCTTTATGGCGCCGTCGACACTCGCATCGTACATCCTTCTTACAATTATTTCTTCACTCATTCGCTGAACATGCCCAAACCACCTGAGCGACCCTTTTTTACCCATTTTGTGTTTAATTATTTTATCCACCAGATAACTTACTTCAGCATTAAAATGTGGAAGAGCAATTAATTCTTGTTTCAGGTTGTGTTGTGTCGACGCTGCAAGTCACCAGACACTTAGTCTCGGTCTCAAAAGACATTAATTAATAAGGAGTTGAGAGAGCTCTTAAAAGACCAGCGGAGAAAAGCAATATTTCTCGCTAGCCGGGACCCCCGCAGCGGGCTCCTTGGCTTCGCTCTCCGTAAAACTGTCTCCAATAACGAACATCCATTCTCGTCTCCAAGTCTGGACCACACAGGGGAAGGTTGTTCAAACAATACCTCATTTAGCGAACCGGGAATCGGCGGATTTATAGCCGGACAAATCCTCATTAGATACTGTTACATTAGATATTGTAGATACTGTTGTTGAATTTTCAAAAAGTATTGTAAGTAAGTTGCTTGCTTGCCGTCGAAAAAACTTTGGATCGATTTTTAACCCTTTTCCCGTGATCAAATCGAGCTGAAACTTTGCAAGCAGACTCGTGGCGGCGATCAAAAAGATCTATCAAATTTTCGTTAAAAAAATTGATAATTATAGTGTAATTTTGGATTTTTAGAAATTTTAATGGTTTTTTCAAATTGGAATCATTACAAAAGTTTGATTACTACCAACGGCGGCCTGATAACGTCACGGAATATTTAAAATTTGAATTACTCCGTCGGTAGTTATAATAGGTACTTCATTACGAATATCGAAAATTTATGACAATTGGTTCACAGATGACAGCACACTTCGGTTTTTTGGGAAGAAATCAAATAATAAAGAGATATTTTTAGAGATTTTTGACATAGATGTTTGTCTAGATATGTTTCATTTTCAGTCAATTTTTTTTTTTCTTTTTTTTTTTTTCTTTTTATTAATTTTTTTTTTTTTTACATCTCAGACCCACAAAACATCACATTGATATTTGTCTGTAGGTGCATCAATACATATATATTTGTCTGTAGGTGCATCAATACATATATATAAATAAATTGTATATACCAGAAACAATTCATATTAATTATTTACAATAGATCTTATAAACTCAAATACAAATCTACAATACTATACAACAATACAAGAAAAAATACAAATATTACCAAAATCAAAATAAGTCTCTTTTATTTAATAACATATTCATTAATTCTGTATTTTGCCCTTTTTTATTAATATCCATTTTGACACGACATGGGAATTTATTAAATATTTTTGGTATGACATATTTTAATGTTCTTTGTCCATATTTATTTATGACCTCAATTATTTAATTACATGATGGTAAACTTAATTTACAAAAGTATCTATTTTTCCTTTTAAGGCGACACATTCACTGCAAATGCATATTTGGGAGTGTTTTTTTTTTACTAAAATGTGGGATTTTATTATTCATTCACATCAGAATGTACATTCTAGACTACAATTTTTTAGGGCAATTACTTAGATAGAACGTACGTTCTTATGTCAAAGTAATAAACTGAACATTATTTACAATAATTAAGAAAATATAAACATTAATCTACAGGCCGCGGCCGACAAAATCGTTTTTAGTGTCCTAGACGGCGCAAAGTTTTAATGAATATTTATATGTACGCATAATATATTTTTATACGTATAAAGTTTACTTCATTATCTAGAATCCGTACTAAGGAAATTAAGAAATATATAACATATTAATAAAGTTATAAAGTTGCAAGAAATTTTTATGTTTTTTGTTGATTTTAAAACGCTTTTTATTTATATGAGATGATTTTAAACAGTTTATTCTATTTATTCCCGTACTTTGAGGCTTTACTCACTTAATAAAAGTGAGTTATTTTTAATAAAAACACTTCAATTCTTATTTAAATATAAAAATTCCAAAGTATGAAATGTGCCAAGATTTGTCGATTTAGCCTGCTTAATCTCACAAGATCGTGGGAGGCAAATGATATACTCAAAATTAATTAAAGTTTTATTATTTACTAAATTCACTGGATACAAATTGTATTTCGCAACACTTGTCACTTGTCTGTGGAAATTCTAATTTACGTCATTCGTCGTACTGATCACTATCGAACACTTCTCGCACGCTGGTAGACTCTTTCATAATTTATCGCTGGTCTATACCCGCTTTATGCGGTATCTATCCGCTTCCGTGGAATCGCATAACTGTCACAATAAAACTGTTTTGCGCGCCGTCACTTTATATATAGGTTATGGATGTTTCTGGAAGTTTCTGGTGTATTTTTGTGTATTCTCAATAATTATAGAATTTTCTAGATTGTTCGGAAAACATCGATTTCTTTAGCATCTAATTTATTTAATATTTTCTCTTAGTTTAGCATCTTGTGACAATAAAATCTCGCTGAATTCAAATAATATTGAACCTTTATTTTTACCGCTCTAACAAATGGAGGAGTGGAGGTGTCCTTTGGCGGACACGTGTAGTAGAGTATGCGTGGGTTTTCCCGCCCGCAGAAAACGTCAGTCTCTGACAGTCAAACGTGAAAAAATGGCTTGGCGGTGAGTGGTTGCCATCCTCGAAGCAGAGGACTATTTTGCAGATTTTGAAAAATCACACTTTTTGGTTGGCTTAAAAATGTTGGAATATCGATGGGACTTAATATTTTTTTTTTAAATTAAGGACCGTTTTCTTCCCTAGCACGGATTCTGAATATAGAGTCCTCGTCATATCACAGGCCTAAAAAATCTAAATTCTAAACGAAAAAGATGATCCTAAGGAACTTCCAAGACAACTCTCGATGGACAAATCGATTTTTATTTGAGAACACAAGGGTAGGAAGGTGTCAGTAATAACTCCTTAAATATATTATGTGTTCACTTGGTGAATTTGTTATGTTTATTTAGAGTGAATATTCAACAACCATATTTTAATAAATAGTTTCAATGATAGGGTGAAGAATTAACAAATTATGAAAGAATTTCAAGCCGATCTAAGCTCAGTGAATGGAATTTAAACAAATAACCCTATAAAAACCAAGTTTTTATTATATCCCCTTTCTCATTTACTAGTGGAAACTGGTTTGGCGCTTAACCTACGCGTTGGGCTTCGGTCGGGCGACGCTACGAAAGGGATTAATAAAAAATTTCCAAAAATCCAAAATTATACTATAATCAGGTTTCGCGTCTACCAGACGCGTTGAAATATTTTCATACAACTTATTAATTTGTATGAAAAAACCATTAAAAATTTTAAAAATCCAAAATTATACTATAATAATTATTTTATTAACGAAAATTTGATAGATATTCTTGATCGTCGCCACGAGTCTGCTTGCAAAGTTTCATCTCGATTGGATCACGGAAAAAGGGTTAAAAATCAATCAAAAGTTTTTTCGTCAAGAAAACAAGCAAGCAGACGCCACGAGTTAAAAGAAAGGAAGTAAAAAAAGATCGCTCAGGTGATTTGGGAATGTTGAGCGAATGAATGAGGAAAGAATGGTAAGAAAGATACATGACACAAGTATTGACAGCGCCAGAAAGAAAGGGACATGACCAGATTAACCAGATGGAACAGATAAAACTGAAAGATGGCCTTGTTAGGAACTTCAACAACCGTAGAACTCGCATGCGAAGATGTAGGCAAGATGTAGGAAGATGAGGCAAGTTTTTGTGTCTCGATAGAAGAGTGCGGCGCTCTATCCTCTCCGCCTACCCCCGCGAGCGATATGGAATGATGATAAGATATAGGTATTTTCAAACAAAATTAGACTTGGAATCTGTCACGATAATTTTGAATATTATGTTATAACGTAAATTGGTGCACACACTAATAAGTAGATGCAACGCCGGCCGCACACTGGATGCGTTTTCGTACGAAATTGAGTAGTACGCATACGTACGAATACGCAAGTACATTCCTAACCTTCCAAGTAGTATTGAACATCGCACACTGCACACGATTTAGTAGTGCGTGTACGCACGTGTAGATACGACGTCCGACACGATCGGGATTTGTTCGGAAATTTTTGCGATTTCGTACGACGGATATTGAAAATTTTGTCAATTTGACACATGACCACAAATGTATGTGGGACCAAAGTGATTCAACTACGTGACCATCAGCGCAGATCATGGCGGAGGATTCTCTATTATTTCTAGATAGGATAGAGATTTCTAAAAAACTAAAAAACACCTGTAAGTCGAATAATTTGGTTTAATGAAGGTGAGGCATAATTATGTACTTCGAACAAAAAAACTTTTAAATATTTCTCCGATGTTATGAGCTTTCGTTGCACTTCGATTCTCCCCAGCATTTGTGAATCTATTAGATAGATAGTCATGAAATTTGTCATTATTTAAGTCTGCCATAATAGAGTTTTCCAGAAGATACAGATTATACATTTGGCACAAACGTCATTGGAGAAATGTCAAAGTAACTGATGGTGACAACGCAAGACGCAATCAATGTGCGCGCTCCAATGCGTACGAAAATAGTCGTACGAATACGTACGTAATAATGTGATAACGTCCAAAGTGAGGCCGGCCTTACATATTCGCAATTTTTCCTATCAAAATTGAATAAGAAATGTCTTATTTGTACAGAAAATTCACCCTAAAAATCACACATTCCGTGTAGATACCTTGAATGTATGAGGTGTCAATTACGATTGTAATTTCCAACAATTTGCAATGGAAGTAAGCCCTTAAGATAATTTTAGTAAAAGTTACTTGAAGTAAGAACATAAGGTCTATTGTTTATAGCAGGGATAATTGTAAAGCCTGTGTCGCCAGCAAACGGTACCGAAACTCAATAAAACATTTATTACGAAAGAAAAACTGTTAAGAATAATAAAATTATCGCTACATTTTAAAGGTAAAACAATTCCCTTTTCCAAAATACAATAAAAATAACTTCTTAATAGCTACCATAAATTTAGTGTTGAAATGTTTGAAACTTTGTATAGAATTGTTTATCGCAATTTTTGTGAATAATTAGCTTAACTTATTAACTTTTTGGTGAAATTATTATTTTAAGTATCGTTACGGAATATTTAATGGAAGTGGAAATGGAAAAAAGGTCCCCTCGCGTGTATATTTATCGTACATAATGTATAAAAATATTAAGTACCGCGCAGTTTAAGGGTGGGAATTTTTCATTAAAATTGTATTATTTGCATTAAGGAGTTAAAAATTACTATTTGGCTCGTATTGGTCTCCATATTTTTGCTCAGCTTCTTTCATATACATGCGTCCTTTCACAACAATTCTTAATTTATCGTAATGTTTGTGCAAACTTGTTTCTATATCATTACTTGTTGAGGGCCAAAAAAACATAGATAAAAGTAAATCACCAAGGCCAAAGATTTTCTGAATTTTTTGTGATTTATCTTTTTACGAAAAAACCACGAAAACATGCGTTTATTAAAAAAAACCCACACACATTCATATTATTTTATCGTAATTGTCGTAATGCAATGATTTTTTTATCGTTTAATTAAAAAAATTTTTTTTTTTCAATTCCCATACTGTTACCAGCGCAACATTATACGAAAAATAATAATTTATTTTTATTTGTTTATTAAAGACAACACTACTATTATTATTTGATGCCTACCTAATAATCTTCTTCTGTGTGGTATATTTTGTTGCACGGCACGGCACACGACGGGACATTGGACTCATAACGCATAAATATGATACACTTTCACACACACACATATTTCAAATAAGCGCAACAAAATTGCGTGTATTTTTGTTAATAAATCACTGTTAGTATTCAATTGAATCATAAACCAAGAAAAACTGACATATATCGCAAAACATATCGTATATATTTGTGTATACGTGTACAAATAAATCGAAAAAAAAAAGTGTTTCCCGCGCACTTTGTGCGTGACCTTGAATGACGGAATATTTGAATTTCGATTGCGCAACACGCGTTCGGGGCGCCACCTACAACTATTCTATACGATTTTGACGGCAGAAAAACTTCTGTTTTGATTGTTGATTTAAAATATAATCCGTGATGTTTTTGAGTTGAAAATGGAACGACACGCACACAAAAATCACGTTTTTCAAATTCGATACGCGGCCGTCGAGAAATAATTAATTTTGTGCCTGTCGCACATATCCGACGTGGCACTCTGGCCCCTGTCATTGTCTGTCGCACAGGTGCGACGTGGCCCCGCGCTCATTAATAAGTTAGTCCCTGGGACGACATCTGTGAATCCACCTGGTAAGTAAAGGTTAAATAATCAAAACCAAATTGGTCTGAGGGTGCGTGTACACGGATGAGACTTTGATCTCTCGTGTCAGATATTGAGAGGCGTCGAGCAACCTCCATCGCCTACTGCGCCGCAGTCCTGCCGCGGCCACCGCCGCTATCATGACATTGCGCCGCCGGCCGCCCACTGCGCTGCCGTCTACATCACGACCGCCGGCCTGCCGCTGCCACCCACTTTGCCGGTATCTGCATCGCAGCCGCTCTATTGCGCCGTCTACTGCGCCGCCATCCTACGACCGCTTCCGCTATCATTTACGCGGCATCCAATGGCCATCTACAGCGCCGCTGCATACACCACTGCCACTACCGCTAGAGACGATTCCGCCTGCGCCGGTCCAGTGTATATCTTTGTATCTGATGTCTGTGACTACTTTATTTATAGTACTGTTATTATTTGATATTGCTTACTGTTCACTGTTGATTGTTGTTTTCTTATGTATAATAAATATTATTCCTCAACGAGACGTCTTTCACCGAGTCCAGTTGATATCCCCATATCAATATATAGATTATTTGATGTGTAGAAATATTATTAACTTTTCGAGTCACTTCAAGAAAATAATTTTTATAATTTATACACATTAAATAATCTGTAGCAATAATATACCTACGTATGTCAAAATAATACATCTAACTACTTCGCTATTTTTCTCGTTTTTTTTAATACTGGCGCATGGCGGTGTGCGTACTCCATGTCAAACTTTTTACCGAAAACTTTGATGTTTTCAAGTTTTTACGGTTAGCGGTCAGAATTTACTATTACAGATTAGCCTCGCTCATTCTCAAGGTACTGATAAACATGCTTATTTTTAGCATGCTACGTAGGTATGTTCAAAACTAGTATGCTCTAACAATTGTACACACTTCCTCGTTATCAGTATGTTTCTTTTAAGCATGCTCAAAGCTAACAATCAAACACACATACTTATTACTGGCATGCTCTTGTCATAGAATAGAGATGCTCTTGTTCAAAATGGAAACATTACAAACTGAAACAGGAAATTCAAGTGAATCAATAAATCAAAACAGTTCCCGAGTTTCCGTCCGCAAATTTTTGGTTTTTGTTTTTATAATTTTCATTGTAAGATTCAAATCATTTATGTCTTTTAATTAAGTTGCATAGGTAAACATTATTTCTTGCTATATTATTTTTACATAGCGGTGACCAAGTATTCCACAGACTTCCACAGACCAAGTATTCCACAAATTCGTGATTCCTATAATAAGTCACGAAAAGTAATGTTTTGTCATCTCCCCAACGCGCCATATTTGTTTCATCTCTCGCAGACTGAGAAGATCAAATCGATAATCGATACTAGCCACGAATGACATTGGCATGCTCATAAACAAGCCTGTTCACATACGCTCAAAAGATATCTCTTCCACCTGCAAATCAAATGAGCATGCTCAAAAATAAACTGTGTGTGTACACACATGCTACTAAACAGCAATAGCTCAAGAAGCTCAATACTGTGCATGCTCACGAGCATGTGTATCAGTACCTTAAAAAAAATAGAAATCAATGTTCCTTGGGCCGAAATGGCTGCCCAAACTGTAATATTGGGCGAATACAAGGACTTTTGATGTTTTGATTCGGGATTTTCTGTAGCCCAATAATTATGTTTCTTGACATGCCATTTAAGTGAAAACAAGCTTGGTCTGGAAGAGAATATTGTTCAAATTCTGAAAGTGCTCCGACATTGAATCGATAAAAACTCGATTGCGGTCGTTTGGCTTTGATTTTTGTACTAAGTGGTTTATACTGGTGAAATTTTAGATCTTTTGTCAAAATATGCTGTAAATATGTTCTTGCTATGGCAAGCTTCTAATTTAGTGTGGAACCCGTAGCCTCGAACTAATCACACTTTTACTAAGAAACTGATTTAGGTCATGTACTTTGAACTCGGAGCTAAATAAATGCCACGCAGCAATGGATGAAACGCCATTTTGGTAATAACTCTTAACCCAATACACCCTGCTTACCCATGAAACGCGACTACGACTAAACTTCCAAGACCCGAGCCACTAATCCCCGCTAGCCGCGTATCGCTCCCACGTGCCATTCAATAAATAGTGTTTTTAAAATCGCAAACCATTCTGGCGCACCCTATTATAGAAAATCAGCAGATGGTGGCAGCGGACACCGAAGGCTGCGTAGCATCCACTATCGATCGTGCGGTGTCCACTATATCTGTAGTAGAACAATAATATTATCACGTTTTTTCATAGCGCACGTAAGATGTATCCATTCTGATACATTCTCAAGTTTTGATAGCTTTAAATTTAATCAATTAATTCCCTGATAAAAAAGCCTATGAAGGCTTTTTATCAGGGAATTAATGCCTATGAAGGCTCTTTATCAGGAATACGAATTCCAACTTTATCAAACAGAAGGATTCTAGTGGACTTAGTCTTCCTGTGCGAAATTATTAATTCCTTAATTGACAGCCATATTTTTCACGCAGAAGTACCTCTCAGAGTCCCGACATCAATGGATTCAATACAAATACATTCAAGTACAAAATTAAAATGTAATGACAAGCTACCACATTCAATACTCAGGCTGTATATCATGTCTTCTCGTCATTTTTTTGAAGTTGAATTTTGAATTGAATTCATTGAATTCAAATAAAGCATTGGAGTTGCTTTTCTGCTTTTTTGTTTTTTGATTTTGAAACTTAAGATTTTCTGCAATAGTAGTAAAATCTACATAAATATATGTTAACAGGAAAATAGTTGGAATATTCAATTTTTTTTTCATTCATGAGTATGCAGTCACGTCATCAACTATCGTAATTTTGAATGTCTGTCTGTCCGTAACTCGCTGAAATTACAACTGATAGTGATGACTAGCCGCTAATTAGGCCCGGGCACCCGAGTGTGACACGTCAATCAGCGCGGGGCTCGTTTTACACGCAAGTTATTAATTATTATAATGTCCCGTGATTTTTCACAGGTTTCACTTACAACTACAGCTAGTTGTTCATTAATTTCCTAATATGTTTTTTCTTCCATCTATGAATCTTTAAAGTTATCTTCTTGATTGATTATTGATCTTGTCTCCATCTTGTAAGTACTTTTCATTTGTCCTTGCTTTTGTTTTAAATAACTTTTATTCTGATGTACATATTTTATGTTGTTCATGTTATGTATTATATTTTATTGGACTAGTTCGTTAATTTCATAGACGTACTATAAATATAGACTAGTTACAAACAAAAATATCTGCTACACAGAACGACAACACGAATTCCTGTGAACATAGACACACATTGCGGGTGTTTGTCTAGGGGTGTCCAAAATGTATAAATGTCCGCGCGATATATATATAAAGTATTAATACAACCCTGTTTATATATGCATCACTTTTACACGTATGCTGCACTATAAGAAAGAAAGAGAAAAGACCATAGAATAAATACCGCAATTCACTTACTTACAATTCAATTACTTCATATGCATTCCTTGTTAAAAATTATGTTTTATTGTCCTTTCTTATACGTGGTTATGAAAATAATTTCTACCTCTTTCTGAATGATACATTTAGTACCCTATAGAAGGCGGCAGAAACGAGATGTCTCAGATTTGTTTTTTAGTGACTAGTCTATATTTATGGTACGTCTATGGTTAATTTCAATAAATAAATAAATGCAAGTACATACCTACTTGCCTAATGTGATGTCGATCGATGATGTTCCACATTCAAAATTAATGAGAAAGATTAGCCATCTGCTTTTATTTAAAATTATTTCTTTATGATACTCCTGCTTTATAATTTCATTGTGATGCTGAAGATCACAGGTTAGGTGGTTAGAGTATTTTTTTTTATGTATATATAATGGAAATAATCTATTGTGTGTATTATATTAAATGTAAACGATTATGATTCATTAAAATTTGTTTTCTAATATTACTAACGATTTCAATCCAAACCAAAATGGTTGTACTGTGAAAATGAGAGAACAATATTATCTCGTTTTATCTTTACTATGACGTATTGAATAAATAAAATAAAAACTTCATAGTGGTGACAAACTTATGTAGGGGAGTCATATATTCTTATCTAACTACCACCGGCAATCACTTCAAATCATGATGCACTAGAAACATGGATTTTGCGTTGGGTTACGGCAACATTTAAAGCTTACATCCAGCACAATTTTTTCCCAATTTACGGATAGTGGAATCGCAGAAAGTAATAACATAATGAATGCAATCGACAATATCTATGAAGCAGCGAAGAACCATCACGACACTGCCTTTCGAAGGTACAACTCAGTGCAGAAAAATAATATTTTTTAAAGTTTTCCTTAAAAAAAGTAAAAACTTTATTTATGTTCATGTTTTATTCATTAATAACTCTATTTTTTAAACTTTTATCCAATATATGTTTACAGTTTAATAAATTTGCCTAAAAATTACATTCAAAATGCATTTTGTCAATAAATAAAATTTTCAATTGATAAAAATTAGGCTGAAAATGATATGAGCCTTAAAAACTACCAAACACTAAACAAATAAAAGAAAGAAAGAATAACTTGACATGTGCAAATAACTTGTCTGTGAAAGATTATTGAATCTGTTATAAAATTAATTATATTGAAACATGCACTATTTTGAAACTTTGCACACTGTAAACACCCTGTTAATGCACTGGCCAAGAAGCGCGCAAGCATACTTTTCATTAGTCAGCATCAAACGAGCTTTGCTAATGGCTGACGAGCCATGTTGAGCGACATACAACATATGTATTTGCTTTTCCGTACACAACATGTCACTTTTTTACATTTGGCTACTACTTTGGATTCAAGACTTCTGCTGGTCGTTGCTAATACCTAGATCATGGGATCGCCCTGCAGCCACATACTAATCATCATTTGGACTTTCATCTACCATCATGGATCAGGTGATCGGTGAGCTACCCCGCATGAAGTACCTTGCTGCATTAGTTGCAAAAAAATATTGTTTTTACTTTAGGAACCTATCCCTACACTTATTAGTTTCATCGTGTTAATATAACGATTTTGAGGAATGTATCCGTCATTAAACGAAGCGTTACTATAGCAGACACCCCGCCATTAGTTTCCTCTGCAACCCATTAGTTGTGAGGGAAAACATTGTGGAAAACAAAAATAAAAAATTTGAAATCAATCTAATGATACATAAATACCGATAACAGAGACCGATTCTAGAATACTGTTGTCATTTGGTCGCCGTATACCAATAAACTAATCAATCAGCTCGAAAGAATACAACACAAACTATGTAAATACATCGCCTATCGTACACAATCACCAGGAGATATTGAGAGATATTGATTTAAAAAAAAATTACGTGTACAATGGCCCAAGAAATAGGATTGCCAATCTGGTGAATAACCACTGCGTTGATATCAACTTCTTCGATGAATCATACGTCTCATTCTCATCAGGGGCAAAAAGATTGTTATCACAGTAATAAAATTACCCTCAACCCTATATGATTATATGTACCATGTTGTTACTACGCTAGTATTTTTTTTATATATGTGCAATTTTTCTAATCCATTCAATTCTATTAATTTTGTAAAATTCACATGTATAGTCGATTGGCGTATGAAAAAATAAAAAAAATACAGACATATTGACAGATTCTGTAGAAAATATATTTATTTCTCAAATGTCAAACATAATTTACAAAATTAGTCTTAATATTAATAATTTAACTACTATGACAACCGAGGAACTATGCGGACGGCTCCTTGAGGACGGCAGCGGCCTCCACCAGCCCGAGGCCCTCGAGAATGTAGGCCAAGTTGTCCATGGAAGCGTCTTCGTCATCCTGGAACCAGACGTGCAGCATGCCCCTGGCGCGCTGGGGCTCCCCTTCGTGCGAAGATTCGAAGAACAGCACCTCGTCAGGCGCGTAGCCCAGCTTGGCCGCCAGTCGCCGCCACTCCGTGCCTAGAACGGTCGACAGCTGCAGTAACTGGCGCTCGCTGGGCTGCTGGGTTTTAACGGTCCCCATCGCCTCCGCGCTCTCTGCCCCCTCGACCGCGGCCGCCAGCTCCTGCGCCTGCCCAAGACATTATGTAATCAAACCACTGAGTAATGAAAAGAGTAAAAAGAATGAATTAATCATTTTCAATACCCAGAACTAATTACTAACTATTTTTAATCTGATTGTTTGACCGTAATGAATCTTGTATCAGAAAGGCGGCATCACACACCCTAACTTAAAAACATTTTACGAAATTGATTTTCTAAAAAAAAATCAACTTGTAGGTAAAGTATGTAGGTACAGGGAATATTTTAAACTAAATTTTATATGAGTAAAAAATAATGCACCCAGGTCAATCCACAAAGTTTGTCTGAGAATTGAGTTTACTCTTAAAACTTTAATTGAGTCAATAGATCAAAGCCACGATAAAAACATAATATTATTTACAAAAACTTTTCACCCACTGTATGTATTTTTATTCACGATTTTTGATGAAATAGAAGAGGAAAAATACTCATCAAGAAGTCAGACAATTTTTCAAGTATATAATTTAATATAAAGTATGCCTTGGATAATCTACATTGAAATTAGTCATGGAAAGAAGTTAAGTCAATGAATCGTTTATGCTGTGACAGTAAATCAGGCATCGAATCATGCCACTACTACTAACTGGTGGTTAGTTATGTGGTATTATGTGGAAGTATGGGAAATGAGTTAAATTTTGAAAAATTTACATAATGTGATATACAATATTATTAAATACTTGAGAAGATTTTTCAAATGAAAACTTGTGAGAAATGAACCAAGACCCATACTTAAATGAAATGAATGACAAAAAAGTATTCGACATCATTCCATCTACAAGGGAAGATGAATAAGTATTGCTTTTTGCTTATATATAGCAATGCTTGCTGGAAGACAAAGGTTTCTTAATTTCCATCTGTGTAATAGGCAAGTTCATAATCCAGCCAGACATTCCTGTTAGCAACGCAACGAGCCCTGTTACACTAGACAATAAGAAATTCCTTACCTGCTCCACATCACTGGGATCTCCTCCCTTCATGAGGTCGGCTTCCATCTGCTCCTCGGACACCTCTTCCTCGGGAGATTCCTAAAAAACAAATAAATAAGCCTTCAAATCACACAATAATGCCGTGCCAGTAGACCTCTTTTCATTTAAGAAAGACGAAAATTAGTGTGTGTAAGCCGTGCGTATGAAGCACATTGTTTTGTTGCGTTTCATAAACACCCAACACAACGAAACAATGTGTGTTGTACGCACGGCTCCACACATATTAATTCGTTTGTATTTCTTAAATGGAAAGAGGTCTACCAATTATGAGAAATAATAATAAATCTAATTCATTTCAACACTGATTTCATTTCATACTCATTTTACATGCGTCTTTGAAAAAGTTGGTTGAGCATAGCTATACACACGTCATACATAATCTTAGTGCAGATAGATTCCTTTTTATTTATTTTTAACACGAGTTTTATTTGTATTCAGATTAAAATGTTAAATGTGCCATGATCCGGCAGTGGTTACGAAGCAGAAATATTTTCTACAGGTAGCATTAATTACTCGTATAAAACCAGCAAAGAGTACCTGCTTGTCCTCCTGCGCGTCCTGTGCTTGCGAGGGCAGATCTTTGGCCACGCGGCGCACCATGAGCTCCAGGTAGTCCGGCAGGCGATTGATGGGGTTGTTACTGTGCGTGAAGAAGTGCGGGGAGCGCCGCGCCAGCAGCCGCAGCGCCCGCCAGCCCCAGCTGCCGTCCGCGACCACCCTCTCGGGCCCGCTAACGCCGCGCTCGCACTGCTCCATGGCGTCCCACAGGTACGACTCTGCACACAAATACCTTCAATGTTTATTTTACACTTAGTGGAGATTTTATTTATACAGTTAATATTTTTTTTATATGTTTTTATATGACAAAGTAAAGAATTCCAAGGTGGAAGTTGGTTTACAGAAGTATTTTTAATTGCTAATGTTTGTAACCCATTGGCACTCAAATCCATGATTAACACTGTCGATGCATGACACTGGAACGGGAGATTGACAGGAAGAACTTCTATAAACTCTGAAGAATTAAATGAAGCATACAGTGAAAATGATTAATTAACTGATTTTCCAGTTCTCCTCAAATTACTAACTTTTTTCTACACAGGAGATTGACAGGAAGTACTTCTATAAACTCTGAAGAATTAAATGAATGAAGCATACAGTGAAAATGATTAATTAACTGCTTTTCCAGTTCTCCTCAAATTACTAACTTTTTTCTACACAGGAGATTGACAGGAAGTACTTCTATAAACTCTGAAGAATTAAATGAATGAAGCATACAGTGAAAATGATTAATTAACTGCTTTTCCAGTTCTCCTCAAATTACTAACTCATTTCTACCACCAAATTATGTAAAGTTTAAATGAATATTGTTTGTTTATATTAAGGCGTATGTATAAATTTATGTCAGCACTATTTTAAGAATGTGTTTCGTTTGATACCTGCCATATTTCATAAGATATCAAATAATTTAATAAGACCCTTTATTATATAGTGAAAAGTTTTGACAAAGGTTGATGGGCACAAGTGTATGGAACCTGATAGCGTCACCAGCAACGGTACGGCTTGAATAACAGGATGTGTCGATTCGAATTGTGGTAATTGTTTTATTTTAATAGATCGCACCGTACTCTCAACGATTTTTATAGAAAACTGTTTATTTTGATATGATATACGTAAAATTCATTACAGTCGGTTCAGTTGAACCGGAGATATGAATTATCATAAATATACTTAGAGCTAAAAATTCAGTATCTTCCGATGAGTATATTTCAAAATGGACAACTTATACCGGTTTTTCGTCATAGAATTTTTTTGTTCACTTCACAAGAGCTATCCAAAGATGTATGACTTATCTTGATTGGACATCAAAATGCAAAATTGGGTACCAAAATGCGAAATTGGGTTCCAAAATGCCCATCCTCCTTTGAACACAAATTAGCTTGGCCATTTTTTTTAGAAAGAAACATTTACATAAAAAAGAGAAATAAAGGCAGATATTTTTCAGTAAGAGTAATTTCTTAACACTGCAGAAGCAGCCTGCGAATAAGCCTGCAGGATGAGCCTGCAAAATAGAAGATGTAAGCAGAAAGGAGTGTTACCCAGAGTCGGCAGGAAGTCTCGCTCTTTTCCTCGACAAGCTTCCAGATTGTCCGGACACAAGTTCCATAATTTCGTCAATTCCGTACTGAAATCAAATTCATAAAAATTTTTACTTTTGCAACACAACCTACAACCCAATGTAACTAATTTAAGATTTATTTAAAAACAATACTATACTGTAGCAACGTACTGTTCCAGCAACATGACACGTTTCAAGACCAAAGGCGAAAATGTTGCCAGAGATTAAATCATCTGTTGAGCATATACAATATTCACATTTTGATTGAAATAATACATTTTTGTCTTATTTAATAAAAATTGGGGAAACCATTTAGACTTAAAAAAAGACGAGAAAAATTAAAAAAAAATAATAATTAAATATTAACAATATTTAGGTACGTACTTCCCCATGTAATATTTTCCTTGAGCCTCGTACTCCTTTATAATATCCCCTAACAAGCGCTTCCTTCGCGGTTTTAATATCTTTCTCAATTCTTCCGAAATTGGCAACTCCGCTTGTGTTGGAGATTTCAACTTTTGAAATTCTAAAATAAAATTAATTATTCTAATGTTAATGATTCAATAAAAACAACAAAAATATGTTACATCTCCCAGACACATCTATCAACCATCCTTGCATAGACAGACTTTGTATTTCTTCTTCTTAATGTGCCGTCTTTTATCCAAGTTTAGCGACCAAGTTGAAGTGGGCCAGCTTATCCTTTGCAAGATCTCATTTTGGATGTTAAGCCAGTTTCTGAGGTTACAGAAACTGGCTTAACATCCAAAATGGCTACCCCTTGGCTGTCTGTGACTCGCATTACATCATATTTCTCGCTGTGGAGAATATGTCCTAAGTACATAGCTTTCCTTCGTTTGATCATTATTATTAGTTTTCTTGATCTTATAACTTCTTCACTAGGATAGGTAGGATGGTAGATAGAATAAAGAAAGGAGTACTGAGATGGTTTGGTCATGTGGAACATATGAGCGAGGAAAGGATGGTTAAGAGGCGAGTGCTGAAGAAGGCAACAAGAATAGAGAGCGTCCGTGAAAGACCCGGCACGATCAGATACTACAAGTATTTGAGGATGGCCCTGTTAAAAGCCTCAACAACCGTAGAACTTGTATGAGAAGATGTATGAATGTAGCCAAAGCAAAAGTGGTGTGCCAAGGTAGAAGAATATGGCGTTCTATCCTCTCTGCCTACCCCTGCAGAGAAACGGCGTGATGGTTAGTTAGTTAGTTATAACTTCATTAGGATAAAAGATTTAACGGTTCAGATATCTGCGTATTTTGTTTTTATTTATTTATTTTAGAAATAAAACAGACTCAAGTTTACGGTATGTGTGAATATGAGCATGAGTTGTAACACTATTTGAGCGGAGGTGTGATATATAAACAATAAGAAGAACAAATAAAGAATAGAAGACAGAAACAATATCAATAGAATGGAAATAAATTAATACAAAGAAGTAATAACATAAAGAAATAAGTAAGTGACAGTAAAACGAAGACATGATAAGATAACCAAGTGTAAAACTTCATTTATATCTTGTGCCCAATTATTTTCTTTATGTAATAAACGTTTTTCTTTGCTTTTCTATTGTTCATTTGTAATATAATCGCCGTTGGAATTTGAGATATTCATTTATGTAATAAAGGGTCACTGAAGAGCCCACAAAAATATATCTGATAAAATTATAATCACCCGGACAGCCCTCGTTTTTCCACGTATTCCAATGCTCCTCTCGCTTCAGGATGTGTTTCACGCAATTAGCAAAATTCTTCCCATCGGGTGGAGTTTCCGACAAGAGCTTAAAGACAGATTCCGTCGTCTCCTTTACCCACTCCGATTGATCGGCCTTCAGGTCAAAGGATTCCCTGAAATCAACATAAAGAAATCGTAATTATTAATTTAAATACAAACAATATGAATCTTCAAGTTTGTGTTTACTGGGGTATTATGCCGTGTTGTAACGACCTTTCGGGCCGACGTTTCGGATCCCATTGCAGGGTCCATCATCAGGGCTGATGTGTTGTCTTGAATGTTGGTGTTGTGGTTAAGTATCGGCTTGCAATACCGTGCCGAAGTCATGATGTGTTTGTATTGTGTTGTATGTATGATTCATCTGTTGTCTGATCACTATCTTGTAGATTTCTAGTGGCACTAGAAATCTACAAGCATCCGATAAACATTAATAGAGATGATGGTCTCAAATTAAAAACATCTTGGTATCTGGCGCTTCAAAGTCATTCTCGTCGCAGACTTCGCAGAGATAGTGATCAGACAACAGATGAATCATACATACAACACAATACAAACACATCATGACTTCGGCACGGTATTGCAAGCCGATACTTAACCACAACACCAACTTTCAAGACAACACATCAGCCCTGATGATGGACCCTGCAATGGGATCCGAAACGTCGGCCCGAAAGGTTGTAACAACGCGGCATAATACCCCAGTAAACACAAACTTGAAGATTCTGAGTGGCCGTGAAAACCTAAGAACATTCTTAAACAATATGAATATTGAAATTAAATTTTTATCATAGAACATGTTTTTTAAAAATTCCCCGGGAAAAATGTGTCACAAAAAGTATTTTGTATTTCTGTACACTATTTTTTTTACAGAAAATGTGTCATCAATATTCTTACTATTTTCAAACTAAGCTAAAATGCTTGTTTTACGACATCCTGTTATATTACTTCCTGGTCTCCTGGAATGGAGCTCGAACCACCAATCACAGGATCACTGAGGTTAGCCACTAGACCAGGAAGCTACTCAATCACAAGCCACCAATGAGTTATAAATATGGTGAAGATCTTATACAGATGTGTATTTTTCACACAATATTTGCATGTGATATTGAATGCATGGAGATAATATTTGATTCTGCATGATTTAATAAACAATATGGCACCTACTGTTTGCTCATCTTTCTATTAATTTTGAACAAAAAATTCAATAAATTTAAAAACAAATTGAAATGAAACCGACACTCACATTTTGAATTTGACGGATAAATTTAAGTACTGAAATAGGATAAGGAACTGCACCAAGACGCATCGCCTAAAGTTAGAGTCGGAGAGTTGGAGTTCTAGGAGCTTCTGATTGGTCAAAAATTTGGCAAAGTAATGCGTCTCTTCCTCTGCGTGTTCCTCCATTCCGCCTACTTCGCCGGAGGCCGACCTCTTTCGACCCCGCGCCTGCACGCAGTCCAGTTTATAAGAGCCAAAGGCCGACAGTACGCAGGTGGAATGCTAGAAAATAAGGGACAATATAAGTGAGCTAGGATGAAGCGCCTTTTTGGAAAATGAATTATGTATTAAAATTTTGTGGTCTTTTAACCGGTCGTATGCCGGAGCGACAACTTTTGTACCCTATGCAAATTCGGTCTATTTTACCTGCGTTTATGGGTTTTGAAAGCTTATTATTGGTTGTGTCTCAAGTTTTTGAATGAATGAACGGGTTCTATTTGTCAAGTAACCTCATTTGCCGCACAAACTGGACAAAAATCATTCTAAATCTTGTCTTCGAACCGCGCATTATTGTGTTATTTAAGTATCTGTTAGAAAAAGTGTTTTTTTTACATAAAAAAGTATTAAAATCAAGTATTATTATATTCTTTGATATATTTAGAACGAAGATATTGAAATACAATATCTTTAGTGTTATTTCTTCCATGGTTTTATTCAATAAACATGTGTTTACATTTCTGACAGCAAATTTCGTTACTTATTTTCATAATTAATGAATAAGTGATTATTGTACAAGTAATTATAGAAGTCTGTTTATTGAGAAACCAGAAACTGCAACTTCTTAGCGATTATTGTTGATTTTTACATTAATATAACCATCACAAAAAAGTGTCTAAAAACAGCAATCATGTGCGAAATTGCTCGGCAGACAGGGTACATTCCGTTACGTACACATACGTTACTTACGGCAGGCATACAACCGATTAATAAGTCATTAGTGACCCTAATAGACAGCCTATCTTAAATGCAAAGATAGAAATGCGAATTATTATAATTTTAATGTTTAAAAAATTTAAAACAACATATTCCATCACGTCATGTCATCGGAGTAACATATCATGTTGTACCATGGTTTGATGTTTGGATAAAATAAATAAAACAAGTTATTATACAGAAAGATTGTACTAGTCAGCCACTCTACTCCACCTACAGTGGGCTAGTTGCGATTGCACCACGAGTGCAGAATAAAATGTGGTACTTACAGCGACAAAGGTTTTCCACTGCACCTTGTTGTAACATAAATTGGGGTTCCGGAAGAAATCCTGAAGCGACCAAAACTTGCAGTACAGATTAAAGTCTACAGCCAGCCTGTTCTTGAGGCCGGCTTCCGACGCATCTTCCTCAGTCGCGCTGTCCTTCAAGTTAGCGCTGTTGTCTCCTCCCAACTCCGTGATGTTATCCAGATTAAATTCCGACACAATATTCAAGCCAGAACGTTCTGAAAACGGAAAAAACTTGGCGAGGAAAAGTAGTATCCGGCCGCAGAATATTGTATTCTGCGAGCGAGACAGGCGGCGCAGCAAGTCGTTACACATCCTCAACAGGTTGTTCTTGCAGGCCACGAAGAACAGGTCCTCCTTCCATATTCCCACGCCGTTCTCCACGTACGAGAACATCTTCTCGCATTTGTCCAACGTGAAGGCGTCGAAGACGTCCCCCAGGAGGACCACGGGCATGGTGGGCGTGACCGTCTGCTTCCGGCAGCACTCCACGCAGAAGGAGATGTAGCGCTCCAGGCATTCCTGGTCTTTTCCCAGCAAGTCGAGGAGTGTGTCGCGGAAAACTTGATCCATGGACGTCTTCTTATCGCTGTCGAAGCCCGGCGACTCCGAAAAGGCGGTGAGCATCTCGCTCGGGTCCAGTTTTAAAAAACATCTCTGGAGAATAACCTAAAAAATATATTAGATAAACATTATCAGACAAGTGTCATGAGGCCAAGGACTACATAATTCGGAGCGTAATCTTTACCTTAAACTCCGCCCTTAGTTCCTCGAATCCATAAAACGTTCTCGGCGTAGTAGACATTCTATGATAGCGCAACAAAATACAAACTTGGATCTATAATTGTGATGCACAAGTAAAAGCAGAGTAACAATGTTCCCTGCTAAAACCTTTAACATAAATGACCGAAATTAGCTTGGTAAATATTCGGTTTGTATTGTAAACGTGATATTAACATGTTAAACGCGGCGACACCGCGACAACCAAAACAAATTTGACATTTCCAATAATTCATAGAAAATACCATAAAGAAAAGATCACAGATAAGCGTTCATGAACGAACTCTTATTTTAAAACTGAATCGTTCTAAACGATGGAACTCTTCTGTTTACTTTCACTAATAACCGTTCATTAATTCAACTAAATATTAAGAAAGAAAAAATTGAAACCAAACATTGATGTACCGGAATATGACGCGAACCAGGTTATTAATTTTGTCCTAGGGCAATACCGAAATCAAAGCGCCCATGTTTCGAAGATCACGCGCCATGTGGTCACAGCCCCGGCATGTTCGATCTTTTGTTCGAGGACGAAATATGTGACCTATTGTTCAAAAAAATAACATTGCGACGGACGATCGTCTTAGGATAGCCCGCCATAAAACATATGAAACAATGAATTAGAAAGTTAGGGTTGCCGAGGGCGTTGGGCATCGCCGAAGATGTTAATAGTGCACGGCCTTTTGTTAGGATGAGCAATACGTTCGCAACCTTTTGTTCTTAAGTAACATCTTGGAAGGGTAAAAACGGTAAACCTTTTCTTGCAGCGGGACGTATATCTCTAACCCCGATTAAACAATAGAAAGAACATCTTGGCCAAATGCGAACACATGGGACAACGGTTTAGAAAGCTGCGTTTGTTAGAGAAGTCGCCATTGTTTTGGGAAAGACATTTTTTAGAAAAACAAGATAATAATTCCGAAAGTCGTCGCAGTAAACTTACTATTGTCCTCGACAGACAATAGAGATGTTTTAGAAAGCGCTGACATACCGATCCCCCACATGGCGACACTATCCGCGAGATGTAGGATCGTATAAATTATATTATTATTATAAGGGCGCGAGGATCCCGCAACGCACGACCAGGCGGTCATTATCAATAAAGATAACAGGGGTCAATCAATTAAGAAGGTAGAGGCCGAATTAGAAATTGAGGCAAAGTGGTGAATCATAATATCAATGTAATATGTACCTAATTAATGAGCAACTGATATGTTTAATTTGAGTAAGGTAATGATAATTTAGATAACCCAGGCCACCTCTGCAGGTGGATGTTACTCGTTTTATATGTAGTTAAGGACCGAAATGAACGGGACATTGCAATTTGAAATGATGACGAGATCATCCCGAATTAATCTAACTTGTGGCAAATAATAAAAAATGTATTGATCGGAATAAAAGGAAAAAAAACTTGATTGTATTGTTGCCGACGATGTTTGATATTGATGTAATATGTAATATATAACGTAATAGAATATTATCTCGTGAAAAGATGTAACACGGTTGACGAGATATAAGATTCCGACTTTTTAGTCTTTTGAAATCTGTCTGCAGAATGAATTTTAGCACACGGGGTTGAAACAAAATAGTTTAATTAATTGCAAATAAGTAAATGCCGTGTTGGAATAAACATTAATATTACTTTAGATCGAGGCTTTCATGTCTTATGTTTTCATGTATTACACCTAGTTGAATAATGTTAATTTGTGAGTTTTAATTATTTTTAAGAATAATGTTAATTTGTCATTAGTTATTCAAGCTCCCAATATTGTGTTTTTTTTTTATACAAATTTGTAGGTTGTAGGTATATAACCTATCTGTAAACATGCAATTATTGTTTTGATTACTCTTTTAAGCAATATAATTTGTCGGTCTATTTTAAAATAGTTGTTTTAATCTAGTAATAATAAAGCTCAAAATAATTCTTGTTTGGAAAATTTTCAATTGTCTGCCGGGTGGAATGTGGCTTATATAATTTTTTTGTGTTCTCTATTTTTATTCTTTTCCTATATTCTTATACCAGGGGTGGAAGAAAGCTGATTTGATAAGATAATGATTAGTATAATGAAAGTCCTAAAAAAACGTTTTGCATTCAATCCAGCCTACATATTGAAGTAAGAATTTTCATTATTTAGGTGTAAATAATGTTACATTAATTAATTTACGCCAAGTTTTCTTAATTTTTCTTCTAGTAATAAGGTTTAACATAATTTCTTGAAAAAAAAGTGTCTATCGAATTTGATTATGTTAGTATATGTAAGCATTCCTTTCGGGAAAGTGGCGTTGATGCAAATTCATGTACTTTGTAATCCCAAAAGAAATTACAAAGATGTATACAGAACATTAACATTAGGGGACCCGCTTGAAGCATGTATCCCATGTAAATAAGTTTTTATGTTAATTGATTCACTAAGAAATGCCACGATGTCTGTATAATTTTAGCCCCTTTGTTTTGTATCTCTATGTCACATATTGACAATTATGTTTGGTCCAACTAAGAAGCACGATAGCTTGTTTTGTTTAAGCTAGAATTAAAAAATAAAACTGAGTATCAAGTACATTTTGTCATTGTTAAAGAAAAAAGATTAAAAAGAAAACGAAAGGAAGAGAATATGCGGAGTGGTAAATTTTAAATACCGTCCGATTTATCAAAAAAAAATAGAAAAATAATAATGATTTTGTGGAGGCATCGAAGATAATCAATGTAGATGATAAGGATTGACCTGTAATGATGTAATATATAAATAGCGTTAAATCAATGTTAATGATAAGGATTGACCTGTAATGATGTAATGTATAAATAGCGTTAAATCAATGTTAATGATAAGGATTGACCTGTAATGATGTAATGTATAAATAGCGTTAAATCAATGTTAATGATAAGGATTGACCTGTAATGATGTAATGTATAAATAACGTTAAATATTGGGAGGCCTACTGTAAGAATCAAACTGACACTTAATAACAAGATTGATATTGTAATGCATACTTAAGGAATTTTACTATGATCTAATGAAACCCTACGTTCAATCCCATGTAATTAGTCAATAATGGTAGAAATAACTGGTCGATAAAAATATGTCTATCTGGCGTGTCGATTTAATTAAGTATGTATATGTAAGCAGTTTTATTTTTGGGTAATGTTGGGTAAAGTGTTGATGCGAATTTGTGTTTTCAATTTTCCGCCTTTGCCAATTTGTACTGTAACATTCTCCTTAAGTTTAATTCATTCTGCAATGTTTTTTTTGGTGACGGGATAGGGATATGAACAGTGAACAAAGCGTTCGTGAAATAACAAAGTTTTTAGGCCTACATACCAGAAAAGCATCGAGATTAGCCGCAAACTGGGAGAACAATAGGGGGCGGAACGGAGGCAACATTGGGTTCAGTAACCAATAGCGTCAATCGGGACCTGGAGGGACGAATGAACGACGGGGGCGGACATCAAAGGAGCCAATCGGCGAAAGACCAACTGGAGGCTTCCCCTCGAGCCCCCGCGACCACACCCTGGGCCGCCGGGGAGAGAATATAAGGCGAAGCCAGCCGCCAAGAAACCAGTTAGGAGTTGAGTTAGGAGTCGAGTCGAGTTGAGTCGAGTGTGGAGAAGCTAGAGATTCTAGCGGTGCCCGTAAAAACAGCATCGCCGATCACTCTAGCAACTCCTGGAGGAGCGAAAGCGCGAAAGGCAACAACCGCCATCCGCTACCGAGTGCTGTGACGCACCGCCGCAAACGCCTAAGTATCAGTGCCGCCGCGACGCCGCAGCGTACCACCGCGACGGAGGACCGACGCTCTGCCGACGACCGCCACGACGCCGACGTCAGAAGCCGCCGACGTAGCCTGCACAGTCAGAGGACGACGCCGACGCCAGAAGCCGCCGACGTAGCCTGCACAGTCAGAGGACGACGCCGACGCCAGAAGCCGCCGCCCACCACGAAGCAGCACGAAGAAGACACCTGCCGAACTCTCCGAAACAGGTTACCCCGATCTAAAGACTTTTTCTCCGCCCACCTGTTTCTACCGAAGTGTTAATTTAATCTCGTCACCATCCATTTTAGCAGTAAGATCAGATTTTTTATGTGTTTTGTCTTTTTTCTTTCTTTGTTTATAATTTTGTCCTCTCCCTCTAAATCAGGGTTCATGTAATTTTTAAATTAGTAACCACTTTGCTGCGTCGTATGTAAGTTAAGATTAATGTTTCATGTAAATTAAATTGCTACAGTGCCCAATATAGAAACTTGTAAAATTGTTTCGATTTTATTATTTTTATATCCCTTCACCCGCCTCGAGATATCAGTGTCCTAGTCAGTCACCTGACGTTTTGATTGTACCTAGGGGAGGGCGTAACCGCCGGCATACGTAGATCTGAGATCTCCCGGCCGGTTTACCACACCGTGATTTAATACCTCCCTCTGACCCCTCAGACCCCACCCCCCCTACTCTGGTATATCAACATAATTTAAGATTTCTTCTTAAAGATCACTTTTTAATTTTTTTTTGTAAAAATGGCAAATTGTTCATCAACTCTCTGTAGTAAATTCATGCGATTATAGAAATAATAAGGAATAATATGAAATTAGAGACCCAAATATGTTTGGATCTCCTCCTGGAGGAGGTACGAGAGTCCTAATATTCTATAATATACAGTAATTGCTTTTAGCTTTTTGTAGTATATATTTCTATTTAAATGGTCTTAGTATTCAATTCAATTCAATTTTCAATTTCAATTTATTTATTGATAATATGTACATTACAAACATAATGTTTAAGGCATACATATTAGGAAGTGTATATCAAAATAAAAATATTTAATAAATTAAAAATAACATAAAATCTGGTCAAAGGTGTAGGAGAATCCCGCTTCGGAAAACCCCCTCAGACACATGGAATATATCAATACCCAAAGCGATTTTGTTCAGCATAGCTGTGACTCTTCCAACAGGCATAACCATCGGCAGGTTGGTCCTGTGTATTGGAATGTGAAACAATCTATGCTGACGATGTCTAATGTAATTATCAGGAACATATAAACCAATGCTCTGCATAATTTCAGGATTATCGATCATACCGCGCAACAATCGATAAAAATGTGTAATCAAATACACATTCCTTCTAGTCTCTAGACTATTGTAGCCAAGCATACCCTGGAAAAACTCGGTTGGGTAAAGCTAAGGATAATGCCCGTATTCTCTCATGTAGAGATATCTCAGAAACTTCTTTTGGACTTTCTCCACCATAAGAGAGTACTTGCCCTCATGTGGCCCCCAGATCATCGAGCCACTCTCGAGTCTACTCCGCACCAAGGAGCTGTAGAGAGTTCTCAGTACGCGGGTATTCTCGAAAACCCTGGCAGTACGCAGAACAAATCCTAACATTCTCAAAGCATTACCACTGATCGTCTCTATGTGATCGTGAAATGTTAGGTTGCTTACAAATCTAAGTAGTTTATATTTGTAGTGTATATTTCTATTAAAATTTTGTTCTCAAATTCAACAATTAAAATTTCTAGGGATTCAAAAAAAAGAAACAAAATGAACATTCATCACGAGAACGTAGAAACTCGATCATTGTGCATGCAGTACCTGCATTCTGCAAATATTTTACTCTAAATATCTTATATCCACGATTTTTTTGTATTTTCAGTTACTGTAGCCTTCTACTTATAATTTTTGGACACAGTATTTATTGGACTGACTAAATCTTGCATAATCATTAGAAAGATTGTGCAAACAACAAAGAAGAACTGAAAAGAATGGGAGGCACTTGTCCTTCTTTGCCTTCATCCAGCAGTAGATAAAAAACCAATTGATAATGATGATGAAAGAACTGAAAACCTTCAAAATGCTTCGGTCAGACTTTTGAATCTCACGTCATAGATACAGTCATTGGGTTCCAAAACGTTGAACTGAGAGGTCAGACACATACGGCAGAATTAAATTGTTCTGTGGGCAGAATAGTCTCGAAAACTCTTCACAAAAGAAACGGTCATGAAAATCTGAGAAAAATTTTATCCGAGTCTCTTTTCTGGGAAGCTATAAATGTTCAAATGCTCAACTTGAAAGTAAACATCCGTTACCAGATTGTACTCGAAAAAGAGCAATGATGATAATGGGGACGAATCGTTTTAAAAGATTATTAAATCAATGAAATTCCATTTTAACCCAAGAAAGCTAACCTCCGTCGAATCGACGGGCATCGTTAAGAAAAATAGCGGTCTCTGTTTAACGGTGAATCCAGATGTTTTATCTTAGCTGCCAACTCGGTCGCCAGTGAAGTCGCTGCAGTGGCACACGCATCGGGTAGATAAGTGTTATAGTTTTCGAGATACTTGATCTTTGCCCGTCGTTTCGACGGATGGTTAGCTTAACCGTTAGTTTTTTGTTTGAGTGTGCATATACATTTTTGACGTAAGTTGTGTTTATTATAGATTTCTACCAAATCTTCATTAAATAATGATGCAATATCGAAGTTAGTAAACCAAGAGTATAGTTTCGAAAACCAAGATGATGCGTTCACCAGTGAGACGGAAAACTTTGTACTGGAAGACGATGTCCAAAGTGACGAAAATTATGAATCATCTAATTCCGAAGAAAGACAAATGAGCACACCTTGAGACTTATCCCCCAACCATGGAATAAGTTCTTTCAAGAAACTCCAGTACTCTTCCAGATTCCTCACAGATCAGCATCATTCAACTGCCCCAAGGGAATATACGAGGTAAAAACCGATTTTTTTAGTCTTCCACCGGGCTAAAAATGAATTCCATGCAAAGAATTTATTATGAAAACACTACATTTTCAACTTGTGGAGCCTTGAATAAAGGCAAGATTGGTAAAAACAACAATGCCTACGCAAAAGTGAAGGATAAAATCAGGAGCGTTCTTTCAGCGCAACTATCCAGTAGTCAAGATCAGTAATCATCAAGTTAAGCTCTTTTTCAAGGATCGGAAAATGAAAAAGAGTTTTCAACTTCTTCGAAACAAAAAGATCATAAAAAAAAACATGCGGGAAGTGCACAAGAAAAAGCGTATGACTAAAATTATTTGTGCCAAATGTAAAATATGTGATGAATGATTGATTTTTGTACCACATGCGCAAAATATAAATAACTTTTATATTATAAATACTTTTTAATATAATCTTATGTGCCATAAAATGCCAAAACATAGAATGTAATATTATTTTTTGTAGTAGATTTTGCATGTTAAAGTTTATGAAAACATATAGATCTTTTTTTCATACGTTTTAGAAAATTTACTGTATTTCTTAAATAAATAATAAAAGTTTAATTTATAAGACGTATTTTTATTGAAAAACCTTTAAATTAACGATAATGTAAAATACACGTACATAAAGTTTATATATTTTGCAAAAAAAGTACTTTTTCAAGTACCCGTCGTTTCGACAGATGGTTAGCTTTAAGGCGGGACAAACAATTTTCAAGCTGTCAAAAGCGGCGATATGCATCGATAGATCATGCTACTTCAATACGAGATCGAGACATGAACAAACGTCATATCAGATAAACCTTGCACGAGCGTATTTATTTACATGTCATGCAGGACAGAAAGGTTGCGAGGAAATGAGACAACCATACGGAGTACCGACATATAAAATATGTGGGAACGCAAGTCAAGATCGCGCACTATTATTAGAATTTTAAATGTTTTAAGTCTAGAATTTACAAAAGCAATTACAAATATAATTTACAAATATTTCTCCAATAATTTATGCATTATAAAAAAATAGTAAACAACAATTTTTCTTATATCACTGTTTTTTAATTTAAAACTTATGTCGCATAAGCAGATTTAGATATTATTTTGACTTCTGACTGAAATGTCAAAAGACCTGTGAATTAAACTTAATTCAAATATTTTTTTTATCTAAAATAAACAAAAAACTACTCCAACAACATGTATTGAATTAAAAAGAAAATTAACAACCATTAATCTATATTTTAAAAATTATGTCGTAAATTAATATCTTACTTGACTTTATAAATTACAATGACATCTTCGCGAATATACCGCCGTCACCAAAACACGCACATGACGCAAGTTCAAGTGATTTTATCAGTAGAAAAGCAAAATAATATCAAACTAGTTAAAAAAACTCATTATCTGCGACGAATAGATTGCTTTCGAATATATAACATGGTATTATTTTGAACTAATGTCAAATTTAGCATAAAAACACGTTTTAAAGTGATTTTTTTATGAAAAAGTGTATGGACTACAGAGAAACGTCCGCCTCTCCCGCACGGCACGCGGCATCTGATTCTAAACTGCGCTATTTCTTGACACATTTCACACTTTAGAATTTTTATTTTAAAATAATAATTAACGTATTTTTAATAAAAAATGTAGCTTTTTTATAGTGAATGAAGACTCAAAGTTCGAATATAGATACAATATATCGTTTAAAATCATATTTTTATATGAATAAACAATATTTGAAAAGCATCAAAATCGTAAAAATTTCTAGCATTTTAAAAATATTATTACTTTAATTAATATTGAATATTTCTTAATATCCTACGTACGGATTCTAGATAATTAATCAAACTTTATATGTATAAAAAAAACATAGTATGCTTACATACAAATTTTCAACGAACGAATCGTCGCCCGGGAACATTAAAAACGTTTTTTTGCCGCGGCCTGTGGATTAATACTTATATTTTTCTTATTTATTATAAACAATGTTCAGTTTATTACTTTTATATAAGAACAAAGATTCTATCTAAGTTATCGCCCTAAAAAAATTGCAATCTATCATATAAATTCTGATATAAATGAATAATGAAAACCCACATTTTCGTAAAAAACGCCGAAATATGCATTCGCAGTGAATGTACCGCCTTAAAGGGGTACGCCTGAACGTTAGCTTTCTAGGGTTAATATAATTAAATATATAATATTAGGTCCTTACATATGAAATTGGCGTTTTGCCGTACTGGCAAATTTGATCTCAAATATCTTCTCTTTGGTTAGGAAATCCAAATCCAAATTTATACAGCTATTTACTCATGTATTTGTGTTTTGAAAATTATAATTCATTTGTTTTTTCCTCAATGGTTTTTTTCTTTGCGTCACTCAGTTTACAAAATGAAAAACTTGAAATATCGCGTTATTTACGAGTACGAGTTCCACCGTGGCACCAGTGCTGCAGAAACGGCTCGAAGGATTAATGATGTGTATGGCGACGGTGCCGCAAAAGAAAACACAGTGCGTTTTTGGTTCCAACGTTTTCGTTCTGGAAATTTCGACCTGCAGAACAAGCCCCGTGGACGGCCGGAGACCAAAGTTGATAATGAAGAATTGAAGGCTATTGTGGAAGCGGATCCATCGCAAACCACATCCGAGTTAGCTGCAGGCTGCGGTGTTAGTGATAAAACTGTTTTAATCCACTTGAAGCAAATTGGTAAGGTGAAAAAGCTTGAAAGGTGGGTACCTCACGAATTGAGTGAAGCAAATCAACAAACGCGCGTTGACTGCTGCGTTGCATTACTCAACCGGCACAATAATGAAGGGATTTTAAATCGAATCATTACCTGTGATGAAAAGTGGATCCTGTACGATAATCGGAAGCGCTCATCGCAATGGCTGAACCCTGCCGAACCAGCCAAACCATGCCCCAAGCGAAAATTGACTCCAAAAAAGTTACTTGTGAGCGTTTGGTGGACTAGTGCTGGTGTCGTTCACTACAGCTTTCTTAAATCTGGCCAGACGATTACGGCAGATGTCTATTGTCAGCAACTGCAAACCATGATGGAAAAGCTAGCTGCTAAACAACCGAGGCTGGTTAATCGCTCTAGGCCACTGCTGCTTCATGATAACGCTAGACCACACACTGCACAACAGACGGCTACCAAATTAGAGGAGCTTCAATTGGAATGTCTAAGACATCCACCGTACTCTCCGGACCTTGCCCCAACAGATTACCATTTTTTTCGAAATTTGGATAACTTCTTGCAAAGGAAAAAATTCAACTCCGATGGGGCAGTCCAAACCGCCTTCAAAGATTTTATTGATTCCCGTCCGAATGGTTTTTTTAGTAATGGGATCGATGAACTACCTATGAGATGGCAAAAGTGCATAGATAGCAATGGTACATACTTTGATTAAATAAATATATTATAATAAAAAAAAATCGGCTTTATGTTCCTCCCATACTAAACGCCAATTTCATATGTAAGGACCTAATATTTAATTTGCGAGTGAGGTGGCTAGTAGTTATTCCATAATATTGAGGTTCACGAACCTACGTATTGTCTATGGATCAGAAGTGATCTCTGATAAAATGATCGCACCTGTGACAGCGCTATCGTGTGGCGGTGGTGTGGCGTCTCTATCAAAACAAAGGGACGTTCTACTTAGTTGTATTTCCGTTTTATTTTGTTAACGTCAACAGTGTCGCTGTATGGCGTTAGATAGTATTTTGTAAATAATTTATTCGCATTTTAGTTTTATTTTCACGGCGGGAAAGAAACGGCGCATCGGGTGTGGAGAAGTCTACGCGATCAAAAAATTATTATGGATAACAGAAATATGAGGCGAGTATACAATCGCGATTAGCTGTCATGTTTTTGCGCCTTTGTTTATATTTGATCCCCGCCTAGTTTTATGTTTTATCAGCCAAACTAGTGGTCGTAGAAGTCAGTTTCTTCATTACGATAGCTAATATTTGCTAATCATTGAATATATAACATTTCATGATTTACAACACTTCCAACTTTATGTTAGCGATGTTGGGTCCTAGCTTTTATTTTTAACACCCCGCATCTGGTTTACTCTTTTAAGTAAAAATTTTAACGTAGCAGCATTATAATGCAGATAATATAAAAATACATTGGTATTGAAGATTTTTTCTGTATATACCATTTTGTAACGAAGGTTGGCGACCAAGTGGCATGCTAACTTATCGCCAGCATTTTTAAGACTGATCCACTTTTTAAGGTTATGCAGCCAAGATAACCTCTAGAGTACGTCTGTAGAGGCTGTAGTGCCTTCTACCTTCCCCTACACAATGATTTGTAAGAGATCATACTTCCCACTACGCAGAATGTGTCCGAAATAAGCAGATTACCTTTTTAACATTTTCTCCAGCCAACTCTTCTGCCTGGACACATTATTCTCATTCATATGTCTTCTCATGCGTACTCAACTTTATCAGATCATTTTATCTCCATTCATTCGTTCCACATGATAGAACAGACTACCAGAGCACTCCTATTCTAAGATCAGCTTTACATTCCCTCTTGATATGTTCATTTTTTATGCTGATGATATCGACATAATTGCGAAAACTCCCGATGCTTTATGTAATGCCTTCATAAATCTTGAAAGCCTTGCCAAAAACATGGGTCTCATAGTAAACCAGCAGAAGACCAAATACATGGCCGTAGGATGCACCCAACAAATCCCAACTCTCTCGTATGGAAGTCAAAATTTTGAAACGGTACCGAGATTCACATACCTAGGATCCCTGATAACAAGCAACAACAATACTACAGAGGAGATCCAGAAGCGCATAGTGAGCGCAAGTCGCTGTTTTTTCCGCCTACAAAAGCAGATAAAATCCAGACTGCCGTCCAGAAACACCAAGATATTAGTGTACAAAACGCTTATTAGGCCAGTGCTCACGTACGCAGCTGAGACGTGGGTACTAACTAAGAGTGATGAGCGAGCACTGAACGTTTTTGAATGGAATATTTTGAGGCGTATCTTTGGACCGGTTCTAGAAAATGGACCTTGGCGCAGACGTTACAACAATGAGCTATATACTCTATTTAAGGGGCCAAATGTCACAAAATTTATAAAACTGGGAAGACTTCGGTGGCTGGGTCATGTGGAGACATCATCAGATTCATCATCAACAATCATCCGAGCATCAAGCACCAAAGTCCCTGCTGAACTCAAGGCCAATAGGGTGAAGGAGCTTAGGAAGGCCAAAATTAAGATGGAGTGACAACATCCTCAAAGACATCTCTGCCTTAGAACTTCAGAACTGGAGAGAGCTGGCACTAGACCGAGATGAGTGGAGGAAAATTATTGAGTAGGCCAAGACCCAGCAAGGGTTGTAGTGCCAAGAATGATGATAATGTTCATTTTTTACACAATCATAATTCATTGTAGTAAAAGGGTTTGCCACATAGATACAATACAATTTGATACACAAGTCCACCGTATTCAGACGGTGGACTTGTGTATCAATTGTAGACGATAATTTAAACAATCGCAGAAAACGAGGCACATTTATTTTTATTATTTATACAACGCTACAAAATTTATTTGTAAAATTTAATATGTGTATTTGATTCAAGAGAATACATGTGATATGTAAAAATAGATTAATTTTTGTAAAAGTATCTGAAACCATTTTTTAGAATGTTATTTTTGCATGTTGTTGTTTATAACAGATGCCGGCCTAGTCAATAAAAAGTAAGTAAACAATTTATTGCTGACGTGGTGGCTGGAATATTTGTTGGTTCTTCTGAGAAACAAAATCTTTTTATGTTAACCATTTTTTAAATTCATTTTTACAAGAAAACAAATGACGCACATAAAGCAGCATTTTGTGGAGGTTTGAATGTGTTTTCATTCTACCAATTTGTCATATTAAATTGTTTCCACTGTGTACTTAGCAGGTTCAGAGAATGTACATTTTTTTAATGCATTAATGTTTATACATTAAAAAACACACATATGTATTTTTAATGTAAACACGCTCATGGCATTTAAAGGGTTTAAGAAATATATTATTTATGGAATACCTACAGTAGAACCTTGTTAATTCAAAATTAAAGGTACCAAAAAAAAAGTCACAATGCAATTGCGAAATTTGACAAAAATCGTAAAACTCATGAAAGAGTCATAAATTTTGTGAAACATGTCTGTATTTTTGCATATTTTAAGAAATTATTTCGAAAACACAATATTTATTGTATTAAAACAAAGATTGCTACATTTCTATTACTAAAGTACCCGCTATTAACGTATTTGTTATGCTCACTTGTGAAAAAATCCAAATATTTTTTTCGATTTTATCAAATTTCAAAAAATTATTCGAATCATATGAACAAAAATGTATTGATTTATGGTGCAAAGGGCTAAAAATTACCGACTTTAATCTCCTATGGAATTAACATTTTGTGGGTTTGAAAAATTTCAAATAATGGAGAATTTCGATTTATCGGGCTTCGGATTAACGGCGTTGTCTCATTATTTTTTCTGGAAATTTCTGTGGATTATTTGTAGATCTGTAAAATAAATAAATTAATACAATAATGATTTACAAATTATTTAAATAAATCATCTAGTTTGGTGTCTGGTGTCAAAAGTGTCTGACTTTACTTCTGAAAGTTGTGCATAATGCTATTTGAATTAAATTCTATTAAAATTCCTGATACACTGTGTATACACGATTGTTTCTGGTAACTGAAATTCATATTCTAATATGATTTTCCCACAGACACAGCTGGTGGGGAGGAGGGGTGAGAAACAGCCAATCGGGGCTCAAAGGCCGCCCCTTGCCTCGTCTGGCCCCGCCCCCCGAAGTTCACTCACCGCATGACGACCTCATCAACTACATATATGAATCGTGGGATAAGGTAGGTCCGCGTGACGCAACTCTTACCATTGCTTCTGTCCTGGAGGACTCCTGTGCCCGCTTACTTTCCTGAATTCAGTACTACAGAGCAAATCCAATGATGATTGTTCAACTAATAATCATTGTGGATCTAAAAATGATTGTAAATCTATTAATATTTGCACATCTAATAATTATTGTATGTCTCATAAGTTAAACATCTAATAATGATCATAAGTCTAATACAAGTAAATTGTACATCTAAAAAATTTTGCAACTAATAATGATTGTACATCTAGTAACGTTTGTACATCTAATAATGATAGAAAATCTATTGAATTATACATACAGTAGAACCTCGACTTGCGAGCATAATGTCGAAGCAAATTTCCTCATAGTGAATAAAAGAAACTCATTTAATTCTTTCCAAGATAACTCAAAATAATTATGTATTGCAAAATATAAATTTATATGTTTTTTTTTATTATTTAGTAAAAGACTTATTGAATTTATTATTCTTCCATATCAGAATCATTCATGTTTATTATGTAAGTCATTAGAGTCTTTTTCTTTTTTTAGGACTTTAACCTGGAACCTATACATACCTTGAATGTTACACAAAAGTGACATTTCATTGTCATTTAAAAGATTAATCGCTCTCACTGCTACAGCCTATTCGGGTCGTGTTTTTCTGTTGTTATTTCCCTCTTCAGATCTCCTTTATCTCATTGAAGTGACAAATTTCTCAGCCTCTTTCACCTCACAGACAAGTCCCGCATGCTGTTGGTCGGCTCCCGGCCCTGTTCTTCCACCAGCTCTTGACTATCGTCCTCCACTCGATGCACAAATTGTTGATCTATTCAACAAACAAAATACGAGTGACCTACCTTGCCGTTGAACCTGCACAGAACATTTAATTGGCGCTTCTGTACCTTGAATGTCTTGAAGGCTCGTAGATTTTCAAAATGATACACAAACAAAGGCTAAACTTACAAATCACCGCTTGCATTAATACATATCAAGATGATGAAAAGGTCTTTCAAGCAACTGTGCAACGAGTACAATGGCAGTCGCGCATCTTCTTCTTCTTACTTAGCCTTTTTCCCTCCACTGCTGGATGTAGGCCTGTTCTCTTGGCCTTCTCTTCGCCTGGCCTCTTCCATTTTCTTCCACTCATCTCTGTTTCTCCCCCTTCGCATCCAGGTTCTTCCTGCTTGCTGGACAATGTCGTCAGACCACCTTTTGGGAGGTCTTCCGACGCTTCTCTTTTTTGTCCAGGACCTCCACTGTAGGATTCCTGGTGCCCATCTAGTATCTTCCTGTCGAGCCATATGTCCAGCCCACTGCCATTTTAGTTTCGCAATACGGTCCATAATATGGCAACATTTGTTCGGCGTCTTATTTCTTCATTTCTGATTTTACCTCGAAGGCTTACGCCGAGCATCTGCCTTTCCATGGCCTGCTGTGTACACTTTAATTTGTGTATGCTTTTTTATTAGTGTTGCTGTTTCTAGGCCATAAGTCAACATCGGTAGGATGCATGTATCGAACATTTTTCTTTTCAGGCATACAGAGATTTCTTTATTTTCAAACGAGTATTTCAATTTACCAAATGCTGCCCAGCCCAGACCTATCCTTCTTGTCTTCGTGCGCATAAAAAGTACTTATTAATGATAAGTTTGCTTGTATTTCAAAATACTCGTAAGTTGAGGTTCCACTGTACATCTAATAATAATGATCGTAATGGTGAAAAATGAACTCTGCATTAATACAATGATTTAAAAATCAGCAATATTAGCGTAGCATTGTTTGCGAGTGTCACGTGTATGTGTGTGTGCAGATCTCCCGGGAAGGAAACACGCACGTGTGGGAACCCCCGACGCAGGCGACCCCCCGCCCCTCCCTGCCGCCCCTGGACCTGGAGGGCTGGTGGGGGCGCCGCCTGCAGCGCATGAAGCACAGCTCCTAGCTCCCGCTGGCCCGCAGCGGACGATGGTAGCTCCCGCCCGCCCGCGGCCGACGGTCCCGGCCCCGGCCCGTTCGCTACGACCACGACGAGGATTTTACATTTTTTTACAACTGATTTACGGCGTGAAAAACTTTTGAAATAAACACGCCCGCCGATATAAAATTTGTAAAAATTGACTTTGTTTGGAATTAGTAAAAGTGTTTTAGTTCTCTTGAAAAATATAAAATTTGCGGCCACGGCCGGTGTCTGTCTGTTTTAGTAATGTCTCGTGTTTTTTAATATTAACTAAATTGTACGGAATCGATCCTTTTTATTATTTTTTTTAGTTAAACTCTTGTATATACAGGTTTTCATATAAAGCGACACATTCCTGAGAAGCTGAGCGAACCCGTGTTCATTCACTCACTCGCCAATTTTTAACCCGGACTGAACAATTGACGGCTTCATTAGTACGTGACACTCGCGAGTGCTATACGGTGTAGAGTTTGGTGCCCGGAATATAGATTATTTATTTTATCGGCTTTTCTGTTATTCGGGGTCTCTCCCAGATAACGATTTTGTAATCTGTATAAAGATGAATGTTTTTAGGGAAAGTGCTGATTTTCCACTTCACTCCTGCGAAGCATGAAATCCTCGGAACCCTCAGTTGGCACGGGACAGCTCAGCTACGGTAGATTCCACTTGTTTTAATGTCTTACTGCAAATTTCATTCCAATAAAAATATTTAATAATATAACGACATTTTTATTTAACTGTTGATGGTGAATTTTTCTTATGCCCTTGGAAACTAACCTTTCTTGTAAAACCAGCGGCGTATAGTCGGTACCTGGAAATCTATCTCACATTATTTTACTATCACAATTATTATCTTATTACTCACATTTTAATATGTATACAATAAATCCCAGTTAATTTGAACTTAACATTTTATCATTAAGGGGGAATACCTCGTAGGTAAGTACCTGCGAAGCGCGGAGAAAGGCAATTTTTGTGAATTTTTTTAAGGAAACCTATATTAATTATGGTATTGATTTCGTTTCTACATGAAATTACGTACTATTGTGAACAGGTATGTTAATTTTTTTTATTAAAAAATTTTCAACATTGGTCCTCCGCGGTGACCACTCCCATTTCATCTGTAATCATCAGAATAAAAAAAACAAAATGATTATCAAAGTTGGCACTATAATTTAGTCTTTGCGTAGGGGTTTTTGAAAATATAGATTTCTGACAAAATGGCGGGCGTTTGAAAAATTCAGGTTAATTACACTGATTAAAAAAAAAAAACAGACACTTAAAAATAAATCCTACAACAAAGACTACATAATTATGTATAGAAATTTCAAGTTGATTGATTTAGTAGTTGCCGAGATATTTTGGTCAAAATTGCCAAAATTGAAAAATATATTTTGATTTTTTCTGTAAGCCAACTATTATGTCAATATCGGGTACTTTAGTAATAGAAATATCATAGTCTTTGTATTAGCATAATAAATATTGCATTTTCGAAATATGCAAAAATACAGACGTTTTTCAATAAATTAATGACTTTTTTCTCGAGTTTTACGATTTTTGGTGAATTTCGCAATGGCATCGCGACTTTTTGTGCCTTGAATTTCGAATTAACGGGGTTCTGCGTAATTCGAAATGTTTTTAATAAATAAATATTGCATTTTAAAAATGATTTTTGAAATATGCAAAAATACAGAAGTTTTTTTGCTAAATTAATGACTTTTTTAATGTTTTACAATTTTTGGCAAAGTTCGCAATCATATCGCGATTTAAAAATTTTTTGTACCTTGAATTTCGAACTAATGGAGTTCTGTATGCATCGAAATGCTTTTTTTGGGTTCCTTGAGTTTCAATTTAACAAGGATTTACTATATATCAGAATTACAACAGTCTTTACAAATGTCTCGCTAAAATATTTAAACAAATTTTATAAATATTTAATGTAAGGGCATTAATAGTATCACTAATTATGTCACAATTATAATAATTAACATAATTAGTGATACGCAACAAATCTAGAATCATCGCAGAGGCAAGTTTGCTGTACTCTCTTGTAGTGCTTTTCTACCCGGGGACTGTTAGTGGTCAAAAAATTCAATTAACCAAATAAATTGTTTAATTTATATCATGAAGGAAATGCAACCTTCTGGTTATAGTTTTCTATGGTTCCATCATTATCATCAACCGAATATATAATAATAATTTCCGAAATACTGGTCAAAAAAGATGTATACCCCAGCTTTGCAAAAGTTGTCTGAGAATATTTCTGATTAGATGCAACATCTATTATTTTTCTGGATGTATTGCAATTGAAACAGAATATTGTAGTTTTTAACATACATCTTAACATTACAATAATTTATTTTTTCTTTTATAGTTGGCGATAAAGATAGTCAATCGTTAATCCCTAATGATATTCATCATGATTCATGTCTACCAGCAAAGTTCTTCTCTGTCCGTTCCTGCTTAAATTGGCTGCTTACCAATTAATTTTCTCCGTATTAGTGAAGTCCTCTGCAGTATTCAGACAAAATTTTCTTTGCTGGTTGTGTTGTTCGTGACCTAAGTAGCGTTGATTGCCAACTTTGATTGATTGGACCACGCTGTCGCATAGAGGTCAGAGAAGAGGGACCCGCCACATACCCAGGGCCGTTGAGCTATATGAGCAATGGCTACCATATCGGCCCTATACTTTTGCGAACTAAGTTTGACATTTTTTTAACGCTAAAGTGGCTGTTCTCACCTCACCACATGGGAATGTGAGCGAGACGGGAAGGCGTCCACACAAAACCTCTTCTCTGCCTCCAAGGCGTAGGGACAAATGTTAATTGGAACATACTTATAATCCATTAAGTGGGAATTACAAGTTACGTATATACCGTAGAGGTCAGTGTGATGACGTCTTTGTCAGATACCATCTTTGTTATTCTGACCAAATATTCTTCGTTGAATAATTCTTTCAAATACATATAAGATCCCTCTCACCATGTCTTATCAGAGTTCATGTTTTGGTATCGTAAGCTTACATCTTGTTTTTCTGGAGAAAAGACAGAACCTGAGTCAACTTATAAGACCATAATACACATTATGTGTTAGACATTAAGAATTATTAACTCAAGAACGTAGTAATAATTCATTATATTTTGCAATGTATATCGACAGTTCATATGCAAACTTGGACATATCAAAAAAGCATTTTTTACATTTTGTACCAATATATATTAACTCTTCTCCACAATACAAAATTTAAATATATATAAAATATAAAAAAAAGAACATAATTTTTCAGAACAAAAACTGACATAAATACGCTCATTTTGTATGCAAAGCCAAATTTCAAACAGCTCTCCCGAAAATAGTTTTTTTATAGATGGCTTAGTTTATATAGGGACCGTCGATATCTTATTTTATTTATTTGACGTTCGTAGTTGCCACAGCCTAGATTTGTAAAATCTTGTAAACTTACACTCGCTCTTCGAATGACAATGTTTTAAAATTACATTCTGAGGATATATGGAAACATTCTAAAACAAAATTGTAACAATTTAAAATTTTATTGTAAATGTATAAAACTGAAACATTATCACAAATATATATTTCAGACTTACAATAATACAAATATAACACTGAGTCTTCCTATACTTCATCTAATTGTGATATAATTGTACGCACATTATGGCCTCCTAATATATCACGTCGGGGCTTTTCCGACACCGGCCCGCGAGCTAATTGAACATTGTTCCACACTGAGCTGGTCTCCAGGCTTATTCTATTTTGATGTCTGACAGACTTGAACACCTGTAGACACATCTTTTGTACGGGCAGATTATAATTGTATTCAATGTAATTGATTTAGACATCCAGACCCTTTCATCTCACAACGAAGTACATATTAACTAAACTAAAATATACACATTTATTTTCTGGTTCATTTTAACTACATTTTTTTACAGTAACATCAATACATACATTAATAACTTTCTTCCAAGAATGATTTGTGCTTAATTTTCTGGGTTTCTTGGCGAGTTTAAATCTGGATCTGGTGTCAAGTAGGGAATGCAATCTCGAGTCGAGATTGCCCTTTCGGGATCCCTCGAGATTAGAATTTCCAATCCCGCGGGATCCCTACGGATCGGGATCCCGAATACTTTTGTGTTTTTTTTTGTTTATAGAGCTCAATAGCAATTAAGGACAATGCCTTGCATTTTTATATCAGCAATTTTTATAATGTTCATTATTAATCATTGCATTAAAGTTTTTGTAGGCGTTTTTCCAAGCATCAATCAGTCAATGTAGTAAAGTAAAACCTACTAAGGGCCGGTTGTTTCAAGTTGGATTAAAGTAAGCATTCTTTTAAAGCATAGATTTTTACATTCTCCACCAATCAGACGATCCGTTTTCGTAAAAATCTATGCTTTAATCGACCGCTTACTTTGATCGAACTTGAAACAACCGGGCCTAACTAGTAGTAGTTTTTATTACTATGCTAGGTTGATAAAATACAGAAAATATTATTCAAAGCTATTTTCATTATTTAAATGTCACATGAACATAAGTTTTAAGTACTTACTAAAAGCTCTATAAGCATTGTATATAAACATACAAAACATAAAAAGTGCTGATTAATCCTGATAATCTCGTCCCGATTTTTCGGTTCGGGATTGATCTCGTAAAATGGCTCGAGATCTCGCGGGATTGCATTCCCTAGGGAACAACACTAGTATCAAGTGACACCAGTAGTGTTGGGTTTCAAATACATCTAGTACAGAAATGTCAGCTGTATGCTATGTAAAAATCTAGAAAATTCTCTATACATATAATTACATTTTGGGATAATCTTAAATCATTTCATTTAGATTTTTTAATGAAATCACATTTTATTGTGATGTTCCTATTTTAGACATGGTTCCTTAACAATTAAAATGTATCGCTTTGTGATGCGTATACAGGGTGTAACAGAGCTAGTCCACAATACTTTACAGGTAGATTCCTACCTTGATTATGAGTCGAAAATGTTCAAGCAACCATGACACGAATATCAATAGTTAAGGAGATATGCGACATTAAAGTTTGCAATTTTTTTTTTCAATATTTCTGACTTATTTTTTGCAAAATGTTAGACTGTCATTACAGTACCTTATATCTAATATGAAAAATTCGTTCCCTTTAATACAAGTAAAATAAAATGGTAAAAACCTTCCAATTCGAAAACATTCTAATTGGAATTTTTGCAGTGTTTTTATTATTTTATTTAACTTTTATTGAAACTAATGAATTTTTCTTAATCAATATAAATTACTTTGATATTGCATAACTCCATAACTAATTATATACAGGATGAAGCTGAATAGGGACTTTCATTCTTACAATACAAGAGGAAGCGACAACTTAAGACTACCAAAGAAAAAGAAAAACACCTCACTAAATTGTATGATGTACAAAGGTCTAAAAATCTTCGATAGCCTACCAAAGGAAATTCAAAACACGGTGAATATAAGGAGGTTTAAACAGGAGTGCAAAAATATTATTGTAAAAACATTTAAATGACTAGATGGAATGCAATATGTTTTAAGTGAAATCATGTATTAGCCCACACAACATGAACTAAATAATTAAAATAAATAAAAATAACTATAGATATTAGGTTATGGTTGCTTGAACATTTTCGACTCATAATCAAGACAGGAACCCACCTGTAAAGTATTGTGGACTAGCTCTCTTGCACCCTGTAATACGGGTTTGTATTGAAAAAATATAGCTAAAGGTATTTATTTGAGTCATTGTATAAAATGTTTTTTCCAACAGGAAAAAATGCCTTACTAAAAAGTAATGTAAGTATACAGATTAAATTTTTTTGAAAATTTATATGGTTACTACAACATCATTAGTAAAGCTAACGTCGGAGTTTGGGTCCCTGCGGTAACTATATTTATTCCATATGTAGATTTCTAAGAGATTCATCCAATTTGTTTTATTTAATTTCTTAACCAATGTAAAAAGTATTACAAAATATTGAGTATTCTTATAATAAGGAAAAATCAATCAGGCGGCTACTAACATCGGAGCAAGTATTAGGTAATAACCAGGCTTAAGTTTTTCTATTTGAAAACCATTTTGTAACTCTACTTGCTGGAACGGAAGTAATGCCTTTATTGTATGTACTCTCCAAATGCAAAGTTTTGGATCGCCATTTTGAAAAATAAATACTTTAAAAGTTCTGGCAATTCCTGATATGAAAAATAAATGCCCCCACATCAGTACTGCTAGCTATTAGAGGTTAATTTAATCGTTTTAATTACATACCTATAAAAATATGACTTGTCAAAAGAATGATTTTTGTATAAGTATTAAAAATCTTACTTGTATGATAATTGGTTAAAAATTAAATAATTGTTAATAAGTACTATGTACATATACATCAATAATTTTAAATAATATCATCACTATGTACAAAAATATTCTAATATCTCTTATCATGTAGTACCTTCACTTAGACACTAATTAACTTAAATATTTATATCACAAATGAGATATTGTACTACACCAATACTATTATCTAATCGATATGACGTAAGTCCAATGGTGTTCTTCCAGACCCTTTTCCAGCAAATGATCCATTTCAATAACCGGTTGTGTCTTGAAAACACCTTGTAGAACCCTTCAACGTCACTGCTGAAACCAGACTGGAATCTATAATAGTCACCACATTTTACGCAGCAAGTCATTAGCATTTTCTGTGAGCATTCAATACACTTAATACTGATATTTTCAAATGCAAATAGTTTGTATCCGAAAATTAATATTAACTAGTTTTATCTAGGGCTCTGGTAAATTCCTCCTTCCCTTAAGAAATTGACAGAGCGTACTCGGACTGTACGCAGTACAGTTTTGAAAATGGCTCAATTCCAAGTCATTAAAAAGTCACATTACAGCGGCTCTGCGGGCTCCGCATTCACGTCGCAAGACAGAACCCAGTCCCACACTCGTTGAGATGCGGCTTGTTTATCTATGGTTGTGTCCAGGCCGTAGGAATTGATCAACTTGTTCAATTTGTTTTTGTTATTTTCTTGAGAATGACGACTCCCGTCGGGGTTACCCAGATACAGCCTCAAAGAATCTTTCCTATCCTGAACCAGCGTGCTGGTACTCACTATCTGCGAGCAGGAGCTGGAGGTCCGGATGCCGGTCTCGACCCACGCGTCCTTGTCGTACTTCAGGACCTCCGTGACGGGCGCGCGCTGGTCCGCCTTGTGCTCGAACAGCCGGCGGAACATCCGCAGCGCCCGCGGAGAGAACCTCTCGAAGTGGCGCGGCACCTTGGCGGTCCGGCGCTTCTGGTAGCGGCAGAAGGCCGCGTAGTGCGGGTCCTGGATGCTGTCGGCCATCTGCCACGGCGGGCAGCCCGTCAGGCACACGAACAGGATGACCCCGAGCTGCCAGCTGTCGCTGGATGCCTTGCAGATGTAGCGCTCGTTCTGGATGGTCTCGTAGATCTCCGGAGGGAGGAAGGGCAGCCAGTTGCACTTGAGCTTGGTGACCAGCGTCCCCTCCCGGCGGGTGGCGCCGAAGTCGCACAGCTTCACCTTGGAGAAGTCCGACGAGAATACGAGGACGTTCTCCAGCTTGAGATCGCGGTGCACGAGCTCCTTGGAGTGCATGAACTCGAGCGCGGAGGCGAGCTGGCGCGCCACGCTGCGGCAGGCGGCGGGCGGCAGTCCCCCGAGCCGCACGTGGCCGGCCAGGTCCCCCAGCGGGGCGAACTCCTGCGCGAACACCAGGCAGCCCGCGCAGCGGAACGTCACGGCGTAGCTGTCCAGGATGTTGGGGTGGGGACTCAGGTGGTAGGAGTAGTGAAACTCCCGGCAGAAGTCCTTGGCGGGGGTGAGCTCCTCGTACACGGCCTTGAGCACGACCGTGGTGGCGGTCTTGCGGTGGCTGGCGAGCAGCACGCGCGAGTAGCAGCCCTCGGCCAGCACCTTGCGCACGTCGTACTCCCGCTCCAGCTGCAGCGGCTCCAGCGGCGGGTCCTGCACGCGCTGCAGCAGGCTGCCCTTGCGCTCCACCGGCCGCCCGCGCCCCCTCTCCCGCTCCCTCTCCTCCTCGTCGCAGGACATGATGCCGCTCAGCAGCGGATTTCTCATGGAAGAGCCTGCTGGCTGCGAACAAAAATTCTACGTTATAACAAAAGTCACCTTCGTAGCTCTAAACAAGTTCTACACCTACAATCTCTTTTGGTTTACGGTATGAACAGACAAGAAACAGATGCACTCGTTAATATTATTTATGATAGCGCTGTTTACTTTCACTTTTAGTGAAGGTAATTTTAAAGTAGTAAATTATTTTTTAAATCAAACTCGACATGCTTCACCAAGTAGTGTTTATACGAACAACGTACTCACACCGATCACTACATAACATAGGTAGGTCAATACAATGAACATTATTATACTATTTATCTAACAGAGAGTGAATCCGTTGGACATCTTTTTCATTTCAAAAATATTTCAGAGGCGTTGGAGTCTGGTGCCGATAAAGGTGAATATGAAATGCAAAAATATAAAACAAACGTAAGAGTGCATACCTACATAAATATATCAGGAAATTTTCTCACATGCTATTTCTAATACAGTATACCGTGTCAAAGTTTATTGGCGTGTCCGCAGAATAACCATTAATATGTTAATGTGTCAATAATATGTATTATGCTTTTGTCATCACTATAATTTCGAGAAATGCAGTTTCCCTCCTCATCAAGCCATAACAAAGGTAGATAAATATATATTTTCTTGTTGAACCATTAGGATAGTGTAGAGAAGTGTTTTCGGTTATTATTCGGAATGTGCAAAATAGAGGTAAAGTATAAGGAAACGTGGTGATGTTAATTAGCGTTTTTTTTTTTGTATTTCAAAAGTTTCTAGGTTATTTTCTTGTGTATCTTTATTAAAAGCCATTTAAAAAAAAATATTAAAAAATGATAACTTTGTTTACTTTAATTATTTGTTATTTCAAGATAAATTTTAACTTTGTTTACTTTCGCTATTTGTTGTGTAGTAAAATAGTAAAAGTAAACAAAGTTATCATTTTTTAATAACTTCGTTATTAATATTCTATAGGTAGGTAGGTAGGTATACCTACCTACCGAGCGAACAGTTGTATTTGTTTACAATGACTAGTAGACAGTGAAAGAATTCTTCGCGCTAATGATTGTTGCAACACATATACGGAACATGTCGTATAATTTAAATATATACAACGTACAACTTCCAAAAATTAAATACGCATGAATGAAATTAAATGATCACTTAAGCCAGCCGTGCAAGAGTTCGCAAGCCCTACGATCACCCAAAGACTTACATACCTAATTTCCCATTAAAATATAATTTCGTCTCTGTCTATAATATATTGATAGATTAATGATGAACCTGCGACAGAAATCCAGTACCTAATATTCTGACAAATTTTGACAAACTCTAAATATTCTGAATATAATTTGCATTTTTAACTTGATTTGCTATTGTTTGGAGGACTTTTTTGTGTTAACATTTTTGTTTTTCCTACATCCACAATCCAAGTTTGATTTTTCCAAAACGTTTTTATACTTTTTATCAGTTAACATATAAGGCCTTATGTATATCAACAAAAAAATAAATTAAATTAAAAGACAACGATCGCTTACATTCTATAACTGGACAATTATTAAAAAAAAATACTGATTTGTTTCAATTATGTGATTAGAAAATTCCGAAAAGTTATTATTTTATGGGCGATGTTCTTCAATTCTCACGCGTACGTTTCTCGCGATTCAGTTTAATACCGGCATTAAACGAATAAATCGTAGAGTTACGCCTCCCGAAATGTTAGTTCCCCCTAACTTTGGGATTAATTCGATAATAAATCACTTTCCCATCGCTCTGCCGGGAGAGCTGCGCGAATCACATCACCGCCCGAATTTAAACCCGGTAAACATTTGGGTCTGTTTAGATTATTTTGCTTTCATGTTTAAATTTAGGTCGGGATTAAATGTTCATTTGACGTCATACCGCGGGGAAAGAAATGGTCGGCTGGGCGTCGCCCGCTGGCCTGCTGCAGCGCATCGTCGGGCCCCTTCACCTCGAAGGCCCGCACCAAACAGAGAAATCTCGTTACCATGTACATGTGTCGAGATTTTGATCTAGAGATCAGCAGAAAGTGACAAAAACTCAAACACACTTACTAACACAGTTAATCTACACGTCAATCCACATAGAACTAGCGAATGCTTTTTTTTTGGGTCGCAATCCTAGGATTGGTCTGCAACAAGCACTCGCCCTCTCCACTCCTCTCTGTCACCTGCCAGCCTCTTCATCTCTTGGTAGGTGCTACAGCGCGCATCTCCGATAATCTGGTCTACGTAGCTTAATCTCGGGCGGCCTCTACGATTGTTGCCTTCAACATTTCCCTCGACGATGGTTAAAAGCAGGCCCGGATGCCTATCCAAATTGCTCGCTGTCGGGCGATTCTGTTAAGGAGCCGCCTCTTTTCGCCCACCCTGCTCAACACCTAGTCGTTTCGGATATGTTCTGACCAATGGATCCTCGCCATGCGCCTGTAGCGCCACATCTCAAAGGCCGCTAGCCTCCCGGCCATGCTCTGGCCGATGGTCCATGCTTCGCTGCCATACATCATCAGCACACTCCAGACAAGAGTTTTAATCAAGTTTTTCCGAACTTTTAAATCTTTGTTGGGGGATTCCAGGATTCTACTAATTGAACGAATACTACTTTCACGAATACGAATATCAAGCCTAGAATGTCACCAGTATAAATTGGCGTGCGAGGGAGGGCGTCCCTGTCGCGAAACAGAAGTTGCCCGGGTGTATATTCGCTTTAACAGCTGATAAGATTCACATTAATTGACGAACGGAACATCAACAGCCAATCGACTAATGTTTGACGCGCCATGACGTGTGTGGATGTCTAAGGAGATTTTGCGAAATTTTCGAGTCAAAACAATTTCTAAAACACGGATTTTACTGCTTTGAAGACAACTCTCGGCTTTCGTTGTTTTTTCACGTCTCAGAGATCCGCCGTATCGCGCCTCGCTCCACGCTTGTTGTACGTTACACATCAAAAGGAGGGATTGAAAACAAAAGCGCCTCCATGCATATGAAGAGAATACAGGGTGACGTATTTCATACGATTATCTGGCAGAGTGTCAATTTCATTATTGATAGCTGCTGTTTCAAAAGAAAGCATGTTTGTGTGTTTTAGAAGCATTTTAAAAAAGCATATTAATTTTAGAATCTCCGCTCTGCTTTTAAAATATGTATCTAAATTTCGTTTATCAGATAGTGGCACTTTTGTTTTTCCCTAAAGTGTCATTGATGTTCGGTTTGATAGTCGGGTTAATTAGAATTGCCCTAGCGGCAATTAAAATAGTAATTCAATGCCTTGTGTTTGTCTAATTTTTCAGAATACATAGGAGTATGTATACATCGTTCCACAGGTGAGGTTTGTTCTAGTGATGTTATATTGACCAGTGAAACATTAACCATTCATCCGTATCTGAACTAAGCAATATTGCTATTCTGTATCTTGACAGTTATTGTATAACATTGTGAGGCCATTTTTAAAACTCATTATTCGTAATTGTGAATAACTTAACGTTTGTTTACGTTTAAGAGCTTTCTGATTGATTGAATTCATTCATTTCAAACATGTCAAACATAAAATATCTAGATTGGCGGCACTACAATGTTATATATATACATGTCAAGATTGGGATAAAGATCTGACATCCCAGTATGTATTGCTATTTTCAGAATAGGATTTGTTCTGCGCACTGCCAGGGTTTTCGAGAATACCCGCGTACTGAGAACTCTTTACAACTCCTTGGTGCGAAGTAGACTCGAGAGTGGCTCGATGATTTGGGGGCCACATGAGCTTAAGTACTCACTTATGGTGGAGAAAGTCCAAAAGAAGTTTCTGAGGTATCTCTACATGAGAGAGTATTATCCTTGACTTTACCCAACCGAGTTTCTCCAGGGTATGCTTGACTACAATAGTCTAGAGACTAGAAGGAATGTGTATTTGATTACACATTTTTATCGATTGTTGCGCGGTATGATCGATAATCCTGAAATTATGCAGAGCATTGCTTTGTATGCTCCTGGTAATAACACATTAAACATCGTCAGCATAAATTGTTTCACATTCCAATATATAGGACCAACCTGCCGATGGTTATGCCTGTTGGAAGAGCCACAGCTATGCTGAACAAAATCGCTTTGGGTATTGATATATTCCATGTGTCTGAGGGGGTTTTCCGAAGCGGGATTCTCCTACACCTTTGATATGAATGAATTTATATACGTTTGATTGTATATTATTTTGTTGTTTGAATATTATCTCACTTTTTAATAATATTTACGAATTGAACATATGTTTGCAATGTAAATGTTATGTTATAAATAAATTAATTAAAATTGAATAGCACAGATTATTTGAGATGTGTATCAGATTGTGTCGAAGATTGGTCATTGGTAACTGATTATTCGCAGTTCGACGGGTAACCATCGATGCTAGACAACAGATATCTCAGTTACCAATCATCGATACAATCAGATGCCTACAAATCTCAAACAACTGTACCATGTGTAACCGGTTAAAATAACTGTTTGTGCGCATGTTTCGAGTCTCAATCTTATCAATCCCAAGCGGCCATCTCTGATTTTATCTCCAGATCAAAACAGTATCTTTCGATCGTAAACACGCCACTGAGACTTCTCGCAACCGATCTCCGAAACTCGCCGTGTCTCGGTCCGTGGACACGGGCGATAAAATTGAAGAAATTAAAAGCGTGAAGGTTAATGGATTCAGCTTCTGAGAGAGGTCAAAAGAAATTTTAGATTAATTGAATTTCGAGTTGTCGAAAATTGCGCGCGGGATGAAAGAAGCCAGTTTCGGCCGCCGACGCTGTTGTGAAATAATCTCGATAATGAATACACGGCTAGCTACTCGAACCGGTTCGTTATCGGACTCGTATTTACGTCTAATGGTGGAAGATCAATCGCGATACGGGGCTGCTTTTCTTGGCACGAGCCGGTCGATATATATGCAGAATCTTCCATAAACACTGCTATTGAAAAATCAGACAAATTGATTCGCGAAAACGTAAATAAGAATCCAGTCGTAGTGAATTGAAAAATTGTTTGTTTTGGACAGATAAATGCCGACTTTATCGCGGTAATAAAAGTATACTTTTCGAAGAACTTGACAGCGTCGAACGAAATTGGGATGGACGTTTCGATATAAATTTAAAAACGCGTCTTATATCTCAGACATACATACATAAATTGTTGCGTTAATATTCCGACTGAATATATTGATTACCTACAATATTTTACACATTTTTACAGTTATCTATAAATGTATATGAAATAGATTCAGAAAAATAAATTACATTTTGTAACTCAGTATGGATGGTGTGGGATAATGTTTTCATTCATAATTTTTATAATTAAAATCTTAAAAAATACGATTCCATTAAAACGCGATGTGATTGGTCGTGGCGTTGTTTGACAAGAATTATAGATAAACATACGCGATCTATGGTGTTTGTCACTGTAATTTGTTTCGTTTCTATGGTAACCGTTAGTCTTCGTTTTTTTTACTGGTGTATGTGTTTCTATATATGTAGATTTTGCCGTTTTCGTGACCTGTTTTAATAAAATAATTATCTAAGAACACATTTAAAATAATGGAGGACTTACAGAATTCAGTTTTCAGGAATGAATTTCTACATTTGGGTACCATGTAATATCTACAATTTTTTTTCCCTGACATTATGAATACACTATACAAAAAAGCTGGTTTGTTTTGTAGACCACAACAACACTAGCTAATATTTTCCACTCCTATTGTGCACTCCGCGAAAACACCTAATTCTTTCAGGCACTCCCAACTATTATAGTACTAAATTTTAATTCCATTTCTTGCACGCCACTGTGGCTTAAGCTGCTGGGCACTCGCACATCTGTCTTGGCTTCGGTGTAGTAATTGGATGTCACCTTCCTCAGGATATCTGAGACTAGCTCCAAGCTAAGTTCCAAGAATCTACTCCTTTCTCCAGTAAGGAAGTCGCGTGCTGTGCCGTAAATCTCGCGCCAGACTATTTCTAAGTTCTGGTTTCTAGCGTCAAAGTGAAAACAGCAGTCGCGTCCGAGTTGTTTACAGTTTATTCGTTATATCCCGCGAAACAACCGCGATGGCAGTTTGATGAATGTTTCCATTTGTTTATTGTTCTGCGGAGAATATTGATTAACGACGATCGCACTCGGCGAAGACGATACAATGCAGACCTCTACGGAGCCTGTAACTGCTAGAAGACGCGTCCCCGGGTGGCGGATAGGGGAATGCTCGCCGGATATGGAGGGCAGGAGGGAAATAAAATACATCTCGCGGACCAACAGGTAGTAGCGTCTGTTCCCCATGTTATGAGCGGCTACAAACAGCGTCTGATCCCCATGTTAGGGGCGGCTGAAAATAAACGCGCCAACCCGCATGGCAAGCGTGGCACGTAAATGCCAAAAACCTTCCTAAAAATTTCAATGCAGTCGAATTTTAAAACAGGAATACCCCAGGTGAGTAGAATAATTTGTTCTGAATCTCACATCGTAAGAACCTGGATGCGAAGGGGGAGAAACAGAGATGAGTGGAAGAAAATGGAAGAGGCCTACATCCAGCAGTAAAGGGAAAAAGGCTAAGGAAGAAGGATCAATGGCGCCAGAGCCATCGGCTCAATTAAAGCTGATAGAATACGCTGGTTAGGTCACATACAACGCATGGAATACCTGGCACTAGGGGATAGATCTTTGTCCAGCAACTCGGAGAAACTTAAGAGAAGAGGAAGACCGTAACTGCAACAACGGCAGAAAGACGATACCGTCAAATCTCAACTAATCGTGGCCTTGGCACCGGCACTTGCTGCAGACCAGTGAAAGAAGATCGGGGTGATGGTATGGATTTCTTTAAATAAGACATTCTTACTTACGGTTCTGTTTAATCGAACAAATTATTTTACTTAAAGAGTATTTTACTTAAAGTATTTAAAGGGATAAGAGGCGGTTATCGGAGCTATGCCGTGTAAATAGGCACAGCTCCAGGGAGATAAATTGTCCGTGCAAAGGAAACCATCTTTTACAAGTCAATAGAGACAATGTCAGACCCAAAACCACCCAAAATGACATCAACTGACTTACCAGATGTCTGGATCCTGATTTCTCCGACTACTCCCGTGAGATTATTTATTTCAATTTCTTCGATAGGCGATATGAAATGTCTTTGCATTTGTAGGTATGTTTGCGGCGAAACTCCAATATATGTATACGTGCTGGCGCATCGGCGTGATGCACTTTATGATGGTGCACAAATTAATTAATTCTCAAATTAGCGACGAATATTATTAAATCACAATACGATTATTATGTTAGGTAAAATAATGCGGTGCGAAATAATTTCACTGCCGATGCCTGAAGGTCAAAATGCAAAGTGAGCGCTGTCATACTAATGCGACATCTGTCGCCGCATCCCAAGCCATCTAGCCAGGGGAGAGCCACAACATGACACAAAAAAGACAGTAATCCTTTGCACAAACAGTATTTCACTACTCAATCTAACAGTTGAAAATTGTTTAAAGTTCAAGTTAAATTACACAGAGAGAACCGATGCCATCTGTGTGCTTTGTCACAGTAAAGAAACGAGATTCGTTTGCTGTTCGTCTCTAAACTATTGTAGCCAAGCATATCCTGGAGAAACTCGTTTGGGTAAAGCCAAGGATAATGCCCGTACTCTCTCAAGTAGAGATGTTTTACAAACTTCCTTTGAACTTTCTCTACTATAAGTGAGTACTTAAGCTCACGTGGCCCACAAATCATAGAGCTACTCTCGAGGAGTTGTAAAGAGTATTACCATCAAATTGTTCGACAAATGTATCTCTTTCTTTTGATAATTGTTTTTTTTTTATACTTATTCATGCGTCTTAGTACCACTTGGAGGTAATGTGTACTATAGTAATAATTTTTAACTAAACAAAAATTAAATTAATTAAGGATAAATTATAAAAGTCTCACAAAGACGAAGCTAATTTATATATGAAAAAAGTGGATGGAAGTCTCTTATACGATGGCTCAGGGCTTATAAGAACATCCACACATTATCAAATTTTGAAAGTTCTATATTTATGTTCGAATCAAGAACATTTCATATATTACTATGGTCTCTGATAGAGGCATCTGTCGATTTTTTTTCTCATTAACAAGTTAGTATACACAGCTTTCGTAACTAGTAATGACACCTCTATATTTTGTTTTAAAAAATATATATATATATAGGTTTCAATACTATAATTTATCCTTAATAAATTATATAATCATCCCTCTGCGGACAAAATCCAGTAACTGCGTTCTTAGAACATACTTTCATATAAAAATATAGCTTAAAATTAAAATAAATGTCGATATTTCTCTCCCTCAACCAGCCTCCCCCGGTAATTGATTTTACTCTATGGATAAGTCAGTCTGCATCAAATTTCAGAATTGGAAACCGACCGACGTCAAATGAATCAAATTTCTTTTCACGAAGTTGGATTATTTAAATAAAAAAAATTTACCTACCTACCTACACGAGATTCTGTAATATAATTCCATCCCGGCAATTTCATATTTCATTTAGTATTCACATTATTCGTTCTATTTTTACAATTCGTCGAAGCGTCGATCCAATTTAGCAGGTGATTGTATCAATCTAGAAACGAATCTATTTGCGGCCATCGATTTCCGATACAACTGAGTCGGCCCTGACGACTCCACGGGGAACAAACACATCTCACTTGAACAACCCCCCCCAAAACTTGTCTCAATCGTGTGTCGCACCACCCCTGCGTATATTTTGTTTTTCTGACTCATCACGCCTCATTTCTGACAAAAATAGTATTGCAAAACATTTACACAGTACTTTTCACAATTTGATAAGAAGTATTTTAACGTTAGGTACTACATTTGTAGGTACATAATTTAATATTTATAGACTTCTTTACATTTAACCGGTCGGATGCCGGCCGTACGTAACGCGGAATGTAGTCGTACTTGAATAAGAAGATTTGTATATTTTCGCGTATCTCTCTCAAAATTAAAAACTTTATTTGCGATGTCCAATTTCTCCGGTCTGGTCTGAGAGCTGCCCTCCGCCGTGAGCGTAACCTCACAATTCTCATGTTTCGACTAAAATTACATGAAATAAGTACTAATGCTGTATTTAAAACTTATAGAAAAAAGATTATTTCATATGCATTTGTTAGTTTCTTCTCCCACAGCGTTCTGATGTAAAAAAATTGCGGAAAAATTGTCATTATCGCATTGAACCATAGAAAAGAGAAATATTGTTGGACTGTTTTTATATTTAACGTTTGACGTACCTACTTCTTTCTCCCTCGTATACCTTTGTCTCGTTTTTATATATTTTTATTTTCGTCTATTAAATTCTGGGATAGAGATTTTAGATCCAATATTGCTATTTTAATATTTTTTATTTTATTTTAATAGAGCGTGCATGAGAAGATATAAGGATTCTAGTATAGAAGAGTGTGGCGTTCTCTCCTCTATTTTTTAGCTAGCCAACTTGTTTCTCCAGAGGAACGACTCTATAACAAGCTATTTAACGTCACATTTGACATTTGACTCGGGAAGCTTCCGAAAAAAGCGTATTCCGCGCAAAAAGTCTGGAGTTTCATTGAGCGAGTTTTTGTTAATTTTTTGAACGAAGCCGAAAAGAGTATTTTTATCCTGGACGAAGGTTCGGGCGGCGGCGAGGGGGAGCCCTGCGGGGTAGGAGGGGGGGGACTTATTTTCGTCTTCCCGAGTATTGATTGGGCTATTTCTGGAGCGGCGCCCGCTGCGGGACGCGAGGAGCGCTGATTGCTGTTTACCTGTCGCCCTCACCCGTCACCTGCGACCACTGCCTGAGCTAAAATGTAACAGTCTTGCAAATTATCCGGGGTCGCATTAACCGGCTTGCGGATTAAGTGGGGCAGTGTTAAAGTCTAATGCCGCTGGTTTATTTTTCTGGCGCGTGTTGTGACGTGTAATCAATGTGTTACGTATCGACATTATTGTCGTTACGTCAATTTATTTAGCTATATTAGTTAGACAAAAAAGGAACGCATGCGTCAAGTTTCTCGAAGAATTGTCAAAATTGTCAAAGCGGCAATGTTACATAATAGCTGTCAAGACAAAATTATTACGTTATAGAATATTTATATCTCCTCATAACCCTCATAATTAATTAAATTTCTCTCTACTATATTCATTTTAAACCGTTTGCTTATTGTTAGTTTATTTTTAAATTGTTTTTCCCAAATGCATTAATTATCTCATATTATGTAACTTTTTTCTTCTTATATATATATTTATATACTATTTACTTTTATATATATATATTATATATATATATAATATATATATATATATCTATATATATATATATATAAGTGTAACTCCCTCTCCAGACACAAGAGTAAAAATAAATAGATAAAAAATTTATGTTCCTAAATTTTTTTTATGAATCAATTTGTAAATATATAAGATTTGTATTTAATAAAAATAAAAAATATTTAGGATATTTATGTATTCACTTTTTGTATAGATATACAGGGTGAAACAGAGCTTGTCCACAATACTTAACAAGTATATTCCTGCCTTGATTTTGACTCGAAAATGTTCCAGCAACCATGACTTGGATAACTTATACCTATAACTTTTATGATAACTTGGAGTACTGTTTCCATTTTTAAGCTTTAGTTCATAAAGCTCTCTAACAGCCTACTGCTCTCCACAAATAATGATGCTCTCTCACTTGTTGCCAGATTCAAGTACCCTCTCTCTACTGGCACCCCCTCTTACCCCCTTTCCCCACCCCCTTTCCCCTACTCGACCCTTGACCTTTCTGACAACGGGCAAACGTAACTATATCGGCTACATTCTATAAATAATACGAGTTAAATCGGCTAAAAGATCCCCAACTCAGCATTGTGAAGAAATCCTTTAAATCCTCCCATTTCGAGGAACTCTAGATTACAAAATATATATTCATTCTCATATTCATAATTGAAATGTAATAATTAGAAAATAATACTCAATCAAAAAAGATCTAAAATAACGTAAACATTATTTAATATATTTAAAATTAATAGGAACAGTAGACATAATTTATAAGAAATATTCGATATTACAAATATTTAAAGAAAAGAAGACTAATATTAGGTCGTTACATATGAAATTGGCGTTTTGCCGTACTGGCAAATTTGATCTCAAATATCTTCTCTTTGGTTAGGAATTCCAAATCCAAATTTATACAGCTATTTACTCATGTATTTGTGTTTTGAAAATTATAATTCATTTGTTTTTTCCTCAATTGTTTTTTCTTTGCGTCACTCAGTTTACAAAATGAAAAACTTGAAATATCGCGTTATTTACGAGTACGAGTTCCACCGTGGCACCAGTGCTGCGAAACGGCTCGAAGGATTAATGATGTGTATGGCGACGGTGCCGCAAAAGAAAACACAGTGCGTTTTTGGTTCCAACGTTTTCGTTCTGGAAATTTCGACCTGCAGAACAAGCCCCGTGGACGGCCGGAGACCAAAGTTGATAAGGAAGAATTGAAGGCTATTGTGGAAGCGGATCCATCGCAAACCACATCCGAGTTAGCTGCAGGCTGCGGTGTTAGTGATAAAACTGTTTTAATCCACTTGAAGCAAATTGGTACGGTGAAAAAGCTTGAAAAGTGGGTACCTCACGAATTGAGTGAAGCAAATCAACAAACGCGCGTTGACTGCTGCGTTGCATTACTCAACCGGCACAATAATGAAGGGATTTTAAATCGAATCATTACCTGTGATGAAAAGTGGATCCTGTACGATAATCGAAGCGCTCATCGCAATGGCTGAACCCTGCCGAACCAGCCAAACCATGCCCCAAGCTAAAATTGACTCCAAAAAAGTTACTTGTGAGCGTTTGGTGGACTAGTGCTGGTGTCGTTCACTACAGCTTTCTTAAATCTGGCCAGACGATTACGGCAGATGTCTATTGTCAGCAACTGCAAACCATGATTGAAAAGCTAGCTGCTAAACAACCGAGGCTGGTTAATCGCTCTAGGCCACTGCTGCTTCATGATAACGCTAGACCACACACTGCACAACAGACGGCTACCAAATTAGAGGAGCTTCAATTGGAATGTCTAATACATCCACCGTACTCTCCGGACCTTGCCCCAACAGATTACCATTTTTTTCGAAATTTGGATAACTTCTTGCAAAGGAAAAAATTCAACTCCGATGGGGCAGTCCAAACCGCTTTCAAAGACTTTATTGATTCCCGTCCGAATGGCTTTTTTAGTAAAGGGATCGATGAACTACCTATGAGATGGCAAAAGTGCATAGATAGCAATGGTACATACTTTGATTAAATAAATATATTATAATAAAAAAAATCGGCTTTATGTTCCTCCCATACTAAACGCCAATTTCATATGTAAGGACCTAATAATTTACAAACATGTCACTCGAGTAGATGTAAGAAGAATATAAAAATTCCTAAATTTAATACCACATATTTTCAAAACAGTTTTTTTATATAGAGGTATTCTTATTTACCCACAGAAATAAAAAGTATTGATGACTACAATAAATTCAAGTACCTTGAAATTGAAGTGTTTTTTTACGTTGAATGTTAGAAATTGTTGCCAGGCCATGACTTTATTGTGTTGATATTCTCGTTTGCTGATTCGTGAACTTTTGCCCTTGAAGGATAATTTGTTAACAGTGCGGTGTCGTCTGCGTGGAATGCTAGTTCACCGTTGATTTTGTTGAGATGTGTCGTTTACGTGAGTGAGAAATGGTAGAGTTCTGGGGACCGTACCTTGGGAGAATCCAAATTCACCTATTTGTGGATTACTTGGAGATTCATTTGATCTGACTATCTGAGATAAATATGTTCGGTGAGTGGCTTTTTACCCGTTTGGTCAATCCCGTTTTCTTTTGGTTCTGATACGAGTTGTTCGTGGGAGATACTGTCGAGTACTTCCCTCGAATCGATGAAGATACCTGTACAATTACTTGATTTGTTCAATTTATTTTGTATGATGGTGAATGTTTTGCGATTGCGTCTTGTGTGCATTTCCCCCAGTGAACCCGAATGGATTCCCATTTATTGTAGCATTGACTTTTGTGATTGAGTTTGGTCTCTTTTGACTGCTTATTCTGTATTATTACTTACTTGACTGATTATTATATATATTATATTATTAAGTAAGATTTTTGATATATTAGATAAATAGTTTGTTACCTTTGTCATTATTAGATTACACTACCTATATGGTTTTAAGTAATTATCCCTCACCACACACAAACATCGAATTCTTTTTGGTGAGGTATATACAGACAAAAAAAATTGGATTGTAAACATTTTCTAGGTATCATTGTAATAAAATATTATATATATTATCAATTAAATAAAAAAAACATAGTTTACTTTTAGAATATACATTGCAGGGGTTTAAGAGGTTAATCATTTAATTTGAATTGTATTAAAGCGGATGAATTTTTAATATTATTAATGGCAGTACAACGTTTTACAGAAAATATATCAAAAATGTTGAAAAAATATGCAAACTTGCTATTGATATTAGGACATTGTTGCTTGAACTTTTTCAACTCTTGATTTAGGTAGAGATATACCTGTAAAGTTTTGTGGACTAGCTCCGTTACACCCTGCATATACTCATATTTATTTGATTTTTACACCCATAAGTTATTAATAGGCAAGAAATTATTTTATATCATAGAATACATGTTTTTTTATTCTGCAAGTATACCTGGTAAAGTTTGAATAGAGCTGAGAAAATTTTATAATAATTTTACATAATTTAACATGCGTCTTTATCACCTTTAACGGTACCGTAACGTGTACCAGGCGTCTCCAAAACATTTTTGAAATCAAAATGATTTTTCAGGCGCCGAATATCGTTCCCTGCACCACCGCCATCCGAGCTATTCTCCAATTAGACAGTGTTATCATCAAATTGTCGTATATAATGCTAATTTTTGGGCTAGAATTTAATGCATTGATTCTTCGTGACATATTTTATGACTTACACATTCATAACATGATATTTGAAAAACCAGTCAACCCTGGTGAAATTTGTAACGAGCTAGTAGTTATAGTAAACAGCTTAAGATATTTGTAAATGGCTATTTTCACGTTTTATTTGTATTACATAGTACGTATTAATGCGAGAGATCGAATAATACAATCTTTCCATTTCAATGGTTTGATGCAAACATCATATCACATCAGAACATCACATCATAACAATAACACATCACTTCCACAATAACATTTCATAAATAATACATTTGTGTTAAGTGCATTTCATACACAGGATCGAACCAACTAAAAGTGAGATGTACAACAGAAACGAGGTATTTTCGTTTCAGAGAGAAAGTGTTTTTGACTTTGTGAAAGAAGTTACTAAGAAGAATGGACCTGCGTTGGATGTTTTTTGAAGGGAAATATTGAGGCACGTCTTTGAGCCGATTTTAGAAATCAAATTTTAGAGAATTAGACGCTAAAGCAATGAGCTGTATATTGTATAATTAGACAAGCGTCGTGAGGTACATTAAAATAACCATTAATGAACGTATGACCAACAGGGCGCCAAAGCTTGGGATGGCCAAAGCTATATGGAACGACATTGTCTTAAAAGACATGTATATTTATATCTTAGAAATTCGTGCCGATTAATGTAATTCATTTGAGGAAATTCTTGAAAATATGCACTACGGGTTGTAGAGCCGAGGAATTTTAATTTGGGGTAAGATTGTCTAAATCGTACTTTTTGATGAATTTAATACTGTGGCAATAGTGCCTCTAACAGCAGTAAAATGGACACTTCAGCCAACTCATTCGTTTCACGTAGTGAGCGTTTTTCTGTCAACGATAACGAGGTAGACCTCTTTTCATATAAGAAAGACAATTGAATTAGTATGTGAAAGCCGTTTCGTCGTGTTGGTGTTTACACCTCTAAACATCAACACAACTAAACAATGTGCGTCGTACGCACGGCGTACACATACTAATTCGATTGTCTTTCTTAAATGAAAAGAGGTCCAACAAATTCTCCCAATAAGTAAATAAACGTTGTTTGCTTAGAATTTTCTGTGTAATTTTGGTAGTTTTAATCACAATTTTTAGTATTCGTTCTGCAGTATTTAAATAGTTGGTTACTTGTAGAATGTTGAGGTCATACAACAAAATAGAAAGTAACCATAACGTCCTCATTGATATATTTCATGACAGTTTCCACGAATATAAGAGAACTATTACCAAACTTGCGAAATTAGCTGTTTAGTGTCTTTATTTAATCTCACTCTGTTTAAGCTCGCTCTATAAAATCACTTTTTTTTTTGTTCTTTCTCGTATATGTTTTAGCATTTACTTTTATATCTAGGTTTGCTGTCATATTTAGGTGATGAAAAGCAATTAAACTAATTGTATTACCTACATCATGTTATGTGTTTTTCATTGTTTGTGAACCACTAAAAAATAATAATAAAATACTCGAAATTAAATCCTTATAGCTTAATTCTATATTCTAATAGGCTTGCACACATGTTTTGTATACGAAGACCAATAAATATGTGCCGTAGTTAATAAAAAATGAAAGTACTTCCGTAAAATCACGCAATATTGTTACAAATTCCCACATTTTACTGAATCGCCTTAATTTAATTAATTAACAAATTGCTCTCCAATCACTGGCACCGTTTAAATACAAATATTTATTTTAAATAATTTATATTAACTTTTTTAATATAATAACTTGTATAGTTTAAAGATAATTTGTCCAGTATTTTGGAAAGATTTTAAATACTGAGTTAGCTCTAGCATGATAAAGCTAATTTTAGATATTTTAATAGGTAAATAGATTTCCAAAAGAATATTAAAATGAAAATATAAGTATTTTTTTAAACATGGAAGGTCGTGCTATCTAACATGATAACAAAATTATTATTTCTTGAGAAATAAAATGATTTTTTTTATTTCAAAGAAAACACTTTTTGGAAACAAGGAAAACCTATGTTTGTAAAAAATTATTATCCTATTTTCATTTTATTTATGTATCTCAAAACTTTGAGAAGCAATTGAAGAAGTAGTTTACTTGTAAATATAACACAATGTTAAATTATAACAATGAATAAGATTTAATTTATTTCAAAATAATGCGTATTTTATATGTGGTTCCGATTTTTTTTTAATTTGATATACCTGCTGGTATGTTTGTTAATCCAAATGTTTGTATGCATAGCTGACTAGACATTGGGTTATTCATATATTTTTTTTATATTCAATTAATTAAATTTCAATTTCTTTTGATTTATAATTGATATTGTTAGAAATTCAGAACACTGTAAAAAGAAAATTATTTAAATTTACAGTAATATTTATGATGCTAATATTATGTAGGTTGGTAGAATTTATAACCCTTTTTGTAAGGTTAGGTTAATTTTTTAATTTCACATTTATAGATGAACATTTTGTATTGCCTACAAAAATATATCTAGCAAAGTAAACACTACATTAATTTGATGCCATGCCTGCTACACTAGTATTTTACTGTATTATAACAGACAGTGCTCTTCCAGTAGGTACAGTTTATGTGCAAGAATATTTATTATTTATATAAAGCAGTTATATTAATAAATCTTAGTGCCAATGAAAAATAAAGTAATAATAATATTAATCACTAAAAGATTTAATAATTTTCTTGTCGAGGTAGATGGAAGCCTAGTTCAGAAAACAGCTAGGATAATGCATATAATGCATTAAACCAAGCTGGTTTAGCAAGCATATAATGAGATTTGAAGGTATATTTTTTCCATTTTGTAAAGAACGTTAAAATAATTTAAAAAATCTTTTTAACCGATGAAACACCTCGAAGCCGGAAAGGTGTAGTATTTTTCAACTACCCGTGAATAAAATGTGCTTACAATATGGTTAATGATTTGACTGCGCTTAATTAAATAAAGGTTCAAATAAAACTTTTTTTAAATAGTAATCAATAATATTATTATTTTCAAACTAAGCTAAACGCCTGTGCTATGAAAAATGCATCTTAGTCACCAGACCAACAAGACAGTTTATTATTTACTAGCTGTTCATACCCGGCGTGCACGGGTTGAGTATAGGTTGAAAATAAGATTGTGAGGGGAAACAAAGGTTCCATTGTTTTGCAAAGCCGAACATGTTTCCACGTAATCTAGGCTGGGATGAACGGGATGTCCAGGCGGGGAAATGTGGAAATGTGTTTACCTCCATGACTTTAAGAATATGTATGCATAATTCGGTAGAATAGTATATACAGAGGAAGGGGTAAAGTAAGTGGGAGGGTGAAAATGTCGCCGGGTTTTAGATTAAACGATCTAAGTAAATATTAGATACGATAAGAACAAACGAAAAGAATGCGATATTAAAGGTTTTTATGAATCTCGGAATCATGTCGTTTAAAACGATAAACTCGGAAGCGCACTTTTTCATTGGTTCTAACGTTTTATTTTAGCAAAGACAACCAACCGAATGTAATTAAAAAATTTGAATTCGGAAAATGTTAGCTACCTATATCCAAATATTCAGCAGGCGCGTGCAGTGCGAACATGAAGCATGACTTTTTCCTAAGCATATATTTCGAAAATACATCGAAATAAGAGATATATCTCGTAATATTCCTATCACAATAATTCACATTTCATTTAGATTTTAATATTTCATAATATTCTGCCTAATAAACATTTAATTTCGATTATTTTCCCCAAATTTACGGTTAAATAAAAGTCATGCTTCCTGTTCCCACTGCACTCCCCTGCTATTTAGCAATATTGACAGTGTAGTTACCAGCGCCTTTTTTAAAAATAATTTGTGCGAATTCGAATGGAACGTTGTGTCAAAATTTCAAATTTGAATTTGAAGAACTTTCAGAGATAAGCGATCTTGTACAGACGAACATTTACATTTTTATTTATGTAGATTTAACAAAACTTACCAAAATATTTTTGAAAAAATGTAAATCCAGCACTAAATGGTTCGCGTGTTGACCGATCCGGCGTGCAGTAGGCGCACTGTGTGACAGGAGCAGGGCGTGTGCGCCAGTCCGGGACTCTGCGCTCGCACCGCTGCACCGCTGGTGCTGAACTGCCCGCCGCGCGCCCTCGCGCCCGTATACATAGCTCCCGCCCGCTGACGTCACGGGAACGGAGCCGGCTGCTGTAGAGCCATTTCTACACGACCGAACCTCAAATCAAACCTTCTAAAAAAAGTAACCCATAAAAACCAAGTTTTTATTACACTCCCTTTCTTTGTAAAATATAACAACAATTAAAGACGAATTAAAACATATAACATAACACTAAACTTACAGTAATTTAATATACTTCTAAAATGTCAGATGTTTTGAGCTTTGATAAGACACTTCATGCTTTGAAGATTAAATTCTAAAAACATTTGTGAGTCAATTTAGATTTTCGACATTCGTAGTGAAGTACCTATTATGTATACCGATGGAGTGATTCAAATTCAGAAAATATTCCGCGACGTTATCGGGCCGCCGTTGCTAAACAAACTTTTCTAATGATTCCAATTTGAAAATATCCAATAATATTTCTAAAAATTCGAAATTATACTATAATTATTAATTTTTTTAACGAAAATTCGATAGATCTTCTTGATCGTCGCCACGAGTCTGCTTGTCAAGTTTCAGCTCGATTGGATCACGGGAAAAGGGTCAAAAATCGATCCAAAGTTTTTTTTGACGGCAAGCAAGCAGACGCCATGAGTTAATTATAAAGGGAGTAAAAAGGATTTTTATATTTAATATACAGGTGCTAACGAGCAACCCCAAAATACCCACTTTACTTTAAATATTTATTTATTTATTTAATCCCTAAAGAAAATATAAAAATTATAATGCATATTACATACATTATGAGTATATTAAATCCTATAAAGGTATATATATATTGATTTTTTGCCGCTTAGCTAAAAAAATTATAACTCTAGTAAGCTGCGACTTACAGAAGTATATGTAGTATTAAAAGGTGCGCTGCGAAGCACTCTATATGATGGATATAAAAAAATATTCCTTAATTTTAAAGGAAATTTTTAAGAAATTTATATGTTGGAAAATTTGAGGCCGCCGTCCGCATATTTGAGAAATATTTTTTTTTTTAAAATAGAGATGCGCACACGGAATACGTGTCACATCAATATTCTTACTATTTTCAAACTAAGCTAAACGCTTGTGCTATGAAAATAGGACTAACTTGCTAGTCTGGAGTGAGGTACGAACCCTCGACCTTTGGATCACGAGGCGAGAGTCCTAACCACAAGACCAACAAGCTACTCTTTCTTACCTTACCTGCTACTTCAAAAATAATGTCTCTTTGGTCCCACGAATTATGCCAAGCTGTTTTAAGAGACACAGCCCATACAATAGCATAATTAAATCCTCCGGGGGAGGCGCGTATAAATTTAAATTAATTATAGAATGTAATATTGCTAGTAGAATCAGTAAGAAATTTGCATCCCCAAATGTATGGGAGACAGAAACTATTCTTACTGTCCGACAGGCGGCCATCCCGAACTTTCTGGGGGAGTATAAACATCACCCGCAGGCGAACTGGGCCTCACTCGAGTTTTACATAGGGATGGGTAAATGAAAAAAAAATAACGATATATATCGAATCGATATTTTAAAAAAGTATCGAAAATATTCGATATACAATATATCTATATTTATTGAAATTATTTTTTCAAAAATGTAAGGTGAATAAGCTTTTGGCGACCAAAAAAAAAAAGGTCACCGGAAAAAATATATCGATATCCGAGAAAAAATATCGATGACCAAAAAAGCTCGCCAGAAGAAAATAAAAAAGGTCGTCAGAAAAAGATGAAAAAAGTCACCAAGAAAAAAATATTGATATATTGAATAAAATATATCGATATATCGAAAAAAACTATCGATATATCGAAAAAAATATATCGATGACCAAAAAAAAGAAGGTCGCCAAGAAAAAAGTGATAAATACCTACCCAAAAAAAGGTCGCCAGAAAAAAGAACTGAAAAAGATACCCAAAAAAAGGTCGTCAGAAAAAGATGAAGAAAGTCGCCAAGAAAAAAATATCGAATATCCCAGAAAAAAATATTATTCGACATTTCGCGAAAAAATATATCGATATATTGATATATCGATATTTTTTACCCATCCCTAGTTTTAGACGCCGCTGGGACCCTTTCACCTATGTTTCATTTCTACACCCGATTTCCTTTGCCGCCTTTGGACTTGGAGTGTCTTCTGCTTTGCACCTTTGACTGGCTGGTATTTCTGCGCAGCGATTCTGGATTCAACCGTCTTTTTAAGGCGAATTTCTTTGCGTTCAGTCAAGTTGAGCGCTTTGGTCGAAGCGAATCCTTCTGCTCTCGCATTTCGGTTGAGCGCGGTTTAGGTATTCGGTGCTTCGAGTCTTGCCGGCGCTCTCCTTCTAGAATTAAATTCTATTCATAGAATTAAATGATTTCTTTTTTTATACAATTATCTGCACCATTTTAAAATGTGTATGTAGGTACTGCCTTTCAAATGTGCTAAGCATCCTATACACACAAATAAATAAATATAATTGATAGTCAATTGAAAATGTAACAAGATATGAACCTCGTTATAAGACTTAGAAATATCCTTACAATAAACATGTTAAATAGTCTTTTTTGTGCATTTGCACAGTTCGTTTTATACTATGGAATAGTCGGATAGGGTGGGGCCCCAAATATTTTGAGATCTTTAAAATTGTAGTGTATCGCGATGTGTATATGCGTGTGGACTATATATATATATATATATAATATATATATATAATATATATATATATAGATATATATATATGTGTGTTGGTGTGATGTGTGTGTTTTCTTTATTTGTTTTCTTGAACAATTTTCTAGAACGCCATAAACTTCTTATTTTCCTCTTTCAAGGTTACACATACTCACTTCCTTATTTATAGTATATCTTTTTTACACGGTTTTATTGGAAGAAGTTTTTGATGTACGTACACTTTATTGATTTTTGTTTATTTCAAACATTTCACCCCTTAAATAAAAACAAAACATATATTCTAGAATTTTGCACATATTGATACCGCAATTTCGAGGCACATTTTACCCAGGAAGCATCCAAAAAATTTTCTGTGTTAAAAAAAATTTATCGTTGACATTTGATAAAGTAACTAACTGGCCTGATGGGTCGGCCTCGATAATCGAAAATACTTCCCGCGCAGATCTGTCTCCCTTAAATTACGCGCTCTTTTCTCCCCATGGTGAAGTGACGGTCTCGACATCATATGTCACTCGATAGTACTATAGTACAACAGCAGGAGCTAGAGTATACTATACGAGGTTATTTGGAAAACATCAATAACCTTGCAGAGCTATATTCCTGCCTCGATTGTGAGTCGAACATGTTCAAACAACCACGACATAATATCAACAGTAATAATAATAATAATAACATCAAAGTTTGCATTCTTTTTTTCAATATTTCTGATTTATTTTTTGTAAAACGTTGTAATATCATTACAGTAACTTGTATCGATTACGAAAAATTCATTCGTTTCAATACAAGTTAAATCAAATGATAAAAACCCTGAAAAAATTCCATTTGGAATGTTTTCCAATTGGAATTCATAGGTTTTTATTATTTTTCTTGACTTGTGTTAAAGGGAATTAAATGTTCATATTCAATATAAGTTACTATAATGATAGTCCAACGTTTTTCAAAACATAAGTCCTGTGAGGTTATTAATGTTTTTCAAATAACCCTGTGTATCTACTTGCTATACAAGCTATAAAATCGACATCAAACTGTAATATTTTTGAGTATGCTCAAATTTTTCAAGAACACTGAAGTTCAAAATTAAAATAATTTGCAGACGTATTCTAATGTATACCTATGTTAAAAATTCGGATGAATGTCATATATAATAAAATAATGCTACGATTTTTTTGAATAGCAATATTATTAATTTATTTTACCCAAACTTTGGCAGTACTAACTACTTAAAAAACTGTTTTGTAACTCGTTCTACTTTAAAATACAATCTGTTAAATTTTACAAATAACCTAGACATTTTTATCGACAATTTGCTTCTATTTAAAATGAAACTCCGTAATCACATTTATGATTATTGAAATAAATTGAATACTTCTTTAATGGAATCCCATTCCTTTTCTCTTCCTACCCTTCCCTCTTTATGCTTTATCATAATTAAAATCTTTGAAATGATTATCATTATTTAAACTTTCATCACATATTCTTTAACTATAAGTATATGGCGTTATCGTAAGTCAAAGAGAAGCGTAGTACATAAATAACATATATACAGTTTCCAAAAATTGATAGATGTGATGATCATCATGAGAGGAATCGGTAATTGTTACATTGTATAAAGCGATCACTTAAACCAGCCATGCAATAGGTCGTAGCCAATAAAACACCCAAAGAGTTCCATACTTACTCTCCCTTAGCTTAGAATAACTTCGTCTCTGTGAGACATCTATAATATATATTGATGAAATATTCAACTTCTTCAAAGTTTTGAATATTAATTTTTCGATTTGTTCATTAAATAAATTAATTTAAAAAATGTCGCTACATGTTAAAAATAATAAAATAAACTGATTCTTGATTCCGGGTGTGTTTTATAATATATAACAGTTTTTTGTGTTTAAATCAGCTGTAGTCCTTGTAAAACATATGGCCTTGTTATCAAAAAACAACTGTGTCTGCTTGTTATCTCATAGATTTCTAGGAAATTTAGCATATTATTATTTGACAACACAGTGAAAAAAAAACTTGATGTCTGAAAATGTGGCTGTTCCAAGTAACTTAAAATTAATCTATTATGAGGTTGACAATTATTTTGTGACATAAATTATGCTGTGGGTGTTATATATTATAAATTATATTATAACTTTACCAAAAACAAACTCTAAACATAAATTATGTACAAATTATCGCTCGGGGGCGTAATCACCATCAATGTCAATTATTGCTTCCCATTTGCTTGGAAGACGATCCATTCCGCGGCCGAAGAGTGTCCAATGTCTGGTGTCCACCGCCAGGAGGGCCTGGTCATCATGGGAATGCAATCCCGATCCCGCGAGATCTCGAGGCATTTTACGAGATCAATCCCGAACCGAAAAATCGGACGAGATTATCGGGATTAACCAGCATTTTTTATGTTTTGTATGTTTAATTGTATGTCTATAGACCTTTTAGTAAGTACTTAAAACTTATGTTCATGTCACATTCAAATAATGAAAATAGCTTTGAATAATCTTTGCTGTATTTTATCAACCTAAAATAGTAATAAAAACTACTAATAGTTAGTAGTTTTTACTCTACTACATTGACTGATTGAAGTTTGGAAAAACGCCTACAAAAACTTTAATGCGATGATTAATAATGAGCATTTTATTAAAATTGCTGATATAAAATGCAAGGCATTGTCTTTAATTGCTATTCAGCTCTATAAACAAAAAAAAACACAAAAGTATTCGGGATCCAGATCCGTGGGATCCCGCGGGATTGGAAATTCTAATCTCGAGGGATCCCGAAAGGGCAATCCCGACTCGGATTTGCATTCCCTAATCTCGGCATTAGATTTGTGAGCAACCTGTCATTTCACTATCACATAGAGGCGGTCAGTGGTATGCATTGAGAATGTCAGGATTTGTTCTGCGTACAGCCAGGGTTTTCGAAAATACCCGCGTAGGTACTGAGAACTTTTTACAACTCTTTGGTGAGAAGTAGACTCGGGAGTGGCTCGATGATTTGGTGGCCACATGAGCTTAAGTACTCACTTATGGTAGAGAAAGTACAAAAAAGTTTCTAAGTCATCTCTACATGAGAGAGTACGGGCATTATTATACTTGACTTTACCCAACCGAGTTCCTCCAGGGTATGCTTGGCTACAATAGTTTAGAGACTAGAAGGAATGTGTATCTGATTTCGCATTTTTATCCATTGTTGCGCGGTATGATCGATAATCCTGAAATTATGCAGAACATTGGTTTGTATTTGTTGATAATTACCTAAGACAGCGTCACTATAGATTGTTTCACATTCCAATACACAGGACCAACCTGCCAATGGTTATGCCTGTTGGAAGAACTACTGCTATGCTGAAGCATATAACTCTGGACATTGATGTGTTCCATGTTTCTGAGAGGGTTTTCCGTAGCAGGATTCTCCTACACCTTTGATACGAAGGAATTTATATACGATTGCCATTTTGTTGTTTTTATATTTTCTCACTTGTTAATAATATTTACGAATTAAACATATGTTTGTAATGTTAATGTTATATTAAAAATAAATAAATTGAGTTGAATCAAAATTGGAAAATCGACCATTTTCTGACTTGTTGCCTCAGCTGGTATCGCCAGTTTAAACAAATCACTCTTAGCTCGTTCCACACTCTAATCGTTCCTTCGCCGAAAAGATCGTCGATATCGTGAAATGACTCAGCAGCTTTTCGCACTTTTTTAAAGTGGTAGGTACCGCATAATGTGGTGTTTGTATGCATGGTTATCGATGCGCATTTTATATTTCTAAACTTATTGAAAAAAATGGCGGATAATTATGTGCCAACCTAATGTTCAGGGTATCTCGTAGATAGTAGCGAAAACTTCAGGTCTTCTTCATTATATTTTGAACGGAAAATATCTTTTTCACTTTGGGTGAAATTACGAAAAAATAGAATAGTTATTAGCGATTACGTCATTAGTTATGCAGAAATTGAAAAAACTTGTATTGAAGAAAATTAATTTCTCATATTGGTGTAAGTAATTATAATAATATTTCAACGTTTTGCAAAAAATAATTTAGTAATATTGAAAAAAAAAAAACTTTGATATTGCGCATACGTCCATAACTAATAATATTCGGTCATGGTAGATAGTACGTTTTCATCATAATCATGGAAGACAGGAAGCCACTTGCTAAGTACTGTGGACTAGCTCTGTTACACCCTGTATGTGGGGTAAAAAAGCAAAGTCCAAAAAATTTAAGAAAATATTTTGAATGCAGTTACCAAGGATTACATTTATTAATTTAATGTTCACAAAAGATGGGGTAACACCCACTTTAGACCCCGCCCCCTCTCACTCTCTTTCGGTAGATCCCTGATGGTTCATTAGGCTAATCAGTGCATGTTTGTTCCTAACCAGACTAACACGCATGTGATCAATTATTGGTGGAAGTGTTAGAATACTATGGTTGAGGTGTGTAGTGTTGTGAATGTAGTGGCGTAGTGTTGGTCCTGACGAAGAGACGGGTACGTCTCGAAACCGGTAGACCTAAAATTTGGTAGTGGTTTTTACAAAGTCAACTAACAATCTGTTAGTTTAAAATGCACTGAATTCTATATGTATCTATCTTTTCCAAAAATTTTTTATTGGTTAAAATCTCTAATTTATTGCATTATAGATTAGTAATCCTCGATGACTGAAATAATTTTTTTATGGATATTGCCGCCTTTGCTATTATATCCCATATGCCTATCACATATGCCTATTTTATATTCTACGTTTAATACCAAATTAATACCAAAAAAATAGGAATGAGCTGGGCTGCTTTTGGCAAACTAAAACATATCTTCGAGAACAAAGAGATGCCAATTAGCCTAAAAAGAAAAGCCTTTGAACCGGGCATACTGCCAGTGATGACGTATGGATTGAAGACTATGGCCCTTACAAAGAAAAGTGTAGAAAAGCTCAAATGCACGCAACGATCCATGGAGAGATCCATGCTTGGAGTAAGCCTAAGAGATAGAATTAGAAACGACGAAATGAGGCGCAGAACTAGAGTAGTGAATATCATGGATCGTGTAACGAAGCTAAAATGGCAATGGGCAGGACACGTTGCAAGACAGGATACTACAAGATGGCCTCCCAGAGTTCTGAAATGGAGACCTTGGGAAAATAAAAGAGGCATCGGAAGAACTCAAAAGAGATGGGCCGATGATATTGTCGCTGTGGGGGGAAAGAAATGGCTACAATTAGCCAACAACAGGGAAGAATGGAAAAATAAGGAAGAGGCCTATATCCAGTATTGGAAAGTCGAAGGCTGATGAAGAAGAAGAAGATACCAAATTGTTTCAAGGCGTCCGCTTCTTCATCAGAATAATATAAAACTATGTCTAACGCCCGGCTAAGTTTGTTTAATATTGCAATTTATAATCAAAATTTTAAATATCTACTTCGTGTATTTAAAAAAATATTGCAACCTTGAAATATTTTTTTTTGCGAATTACTAAATTTTGTTTTGTTCTCAAAATTTCGTAAATGTCAACGGTTCATCTAAAACTTAACCTTTGAACTTTCGGCCACTCGACCTCCGGACGACCCAGCCTCTTTGGGAGAAATATAAATTTGTTTAAATTTAAAATTAATATTTTCCCGCGTAATATGTTCCCGAGGGAAGGATGAATGCCAAACAAATTAATTAACTAAAAATCTAACCCATAAAAACCAAGTTTTTATTATCCTCCCTTTCTCATTTGTATTGTTTCCAATTTGATATTCTATCAACATATTCCTCTTGCTTTAAGTTCACGTGGAAAATCTATTCCATGTATAATATATTATTATCCTTTAAACTATAGAATATTGAAAACGTAATCGGCTCGAGTCAGACTAGGTGAAACAGGGTTCGCACCTAGTCTACGCGTCGGGCTCCTTTCTCATTTGCATGTAAATTTCGAAAAATCCAAAATTATACTATAATAATTTTAAAAAATTAAACGAAAATTTGTTAGATCATTTTATCGGAAGAAGAAGAAGAAGAACATATATATTAGTTTTATTATTATCTACAGTAAAACATAGTAGACATTCTAAAATTTGCTCGGACGTTCCTGGCTCCTTTAGCCCTGCAGCATGTCCAGCCGTGGTGGAAACTAGTGTTAAGGATGTGGAAAATTGTAAATAAAAAAAAAGATAAAAATTTTACTGCGTTAATTTAAAAATCATCACCCCGTGTTGTCGCAAGGGCTTTCCGCGAAGTGATTATTGGCTGCGTCACGCCGCAATCCTGGAACGAGGAAAAGAGACAAAGACGCGTCTCGCAACAACTGTCCAGATGTCACTTGTCTCGGGAATACTCAGCGCCGCTTGTTACCGCGAACAGTAAAACAAAAGCTGGGACAGCGTGACAGCTCGGAGTGCCGGAAACAAAAAGGATCACAATAAACGAGAATAATGGTCTCTTCGCATTGGGCTGTTTTATTGCTCGACACTGCGCCACTTCCTTGTTTTCTGGATTCTGATTGGTGTAAATTAGGTTGACGCATTTCCGCAATTTTTTTAAAATTGAAGTTTGTCGTAATATCGAGGGAAGAAAGTCAAAAGGGCGTTATTTATTATTTGGAACTTTACAGGAAAGCGAAATAATGTTTTGGATTACAGAAGAGCCTTTCAGTGGTCGCATACGATGTGTAACATTTGACATCTCACAATTAAACATATCAATTGAGTAGCGTCAGAAATTAACATCAAAATTGAAAAAAAGCTTATACCTATATATTTATTAAATACAAGTAAAGATAATGTATGTGCATTTATTTATTATTGAATTTTGCCGCATTAGGTAGGTACCGTATATATCTACTAGGGATGGGTCGTCGACGTATTTACCGTCGACGAAACGAGACCTTCCACGTCCGTCCATCGACGAGACAATCAACTAGTTGAATTCGTCAACTAGTTGACGCGTCAACTTCGTTACGCGGACGTCGCGGACGTTCTATCTAAACATCGGGACGATGATCAACTGTCTACGGTTCGACGCGACGCTGCTCGACGGCTCAACCGTTGGCTATTTTTATTACTTTAATTTTTAAAATTGAAAGAAGTTCGAAGGAATATAGTTTCGGAGAAAGTAAAACCGCTACTTGTGCTTATATGTAAAAAGAAATATGTTATTTTTTATTTGTTTACGCACATTATAGGCTTTTAAATATTGTTTTATATACTTCTTTCTATATATAATAAAGAAAGAAGTAGGTATACACAACAATATCAGGTGTAAGCAGTAAAATATAAATATAAACTACATATATAAGCAGTGAAAGTATCGGGTATAAGCATTGAAATATGAGTATAAAAATTAAAAATATAATGAACAGAGCAGTAATGTGTGTATAAAAAAAAATATTAAGTACACATCATTACATGTGTACAGGGTTATTTGGAAAACATTAATATCCTCGCAGGACTATACTCCTGCCTTGATTATGAGTCGAAAGCTGTCATGTCCTAATATCAATAGTTATGGAGATATGCGACCTCAAAGTTTGAATTTCTTCAAAATGTCTGACTTATTTTTTGTAAAACGTTGGACTATCACTACACTAGCTCAAATCGATTACGAAAAATTCATTCGTTTCAACACAAGTTAAATAAAATGATAAAAACCTTTACATTTGAGATGTTATCTAGAAATTTATTGAAGAATACATCTTTCAAAGTTAGGCTTTCACTTTGTGGTGACATTATTAATAAATAAATATATCTGTATTATTTGTCAACTTTAGTTTAAGGATCAATCTGAGAAAAGGAACATTGTTCCCGAAACATGTAAAAACCAATAAAAAGCGGTGTAAACAAAATTATAATAGATTTATTTTTTATCTATAAAGTTGAAAATAGGGAATTTTTAATAAAAATTAATTAAACCTAAATTCAAGATTATATTACATATATAATAATTAATGTTGGACTCCTGAATAAGGACCATAGTTAGGTATAGAAAATTTTATTCCCTACAAGTTTGTTTATCATTTATATGCTAAAGTTGAAAAGTAACGAAATATCACAATAATTAAATTTTACCATCCCTTTTCAGATAGATATAAGAAGTCGAGATTGATCGAATAAAATATTGATTTTAGAAAAATATCTAGCCGGCCTGTTAATTAATAATAATTCAATAAAAAATAAAATAATTAAACAGAATTGTTTTATTTTATACAGCGTAAAATTGGGAATTCACCGAAACGTCGCACGTGCACATCGCAAATAATCAAGTAAAAAATAATAGATAATAGCTTATTAAGACTATCTCTCCCTACGCATGCATTCAAATTTCAAATCTCTGTCATTGTTCGTGTACACAGATCTGCACTCTATGATCGTGTATTTTAGAGTTGAAATGAAATTACCCGTTGAGCCGTCTATGGCGTCTACAAGTCGACAGCCAGAGATGAGAGAGAAATAAACGGAGACGTTTTGTCTTGCTCTCGCTCATTGCTTCGCATTACGTCAAATCTCGAATCGTCCACCGTCCACCGTCTACGAATTCAACTAGTCCATGCGATAAACGTAAACCGTCGACGCGTCGATGCAACGTCAACGGTTGATTTCAACTAGTCCGTCCATTCAACGCCCATCCCTAATATCTACATACGCATTTTGTTTAGAAATGTGTTTGGTCAATTATATTTTAATTATTTTATGGAAGCTTTAAATAAATATTTAAAAATAATCACATAAATTACATCAAAGAGAATGTAAATCACTAAGGGTAATTGTTTACATTAATGTAAAAAAACGAAGTATTATTTACTGTATACTTTCGAAGATATAAACCAAAATATATCAAAGTTACAACATCCACACGCTTGACACCAGCCTCGCAACATATATACAAAATCAGAAGCATTGGCTGGTAGTGTGCGTCTTCGCTGTGATGGCACTTGGTGGACATTGATTTGTTTATAAACGATAATTTTTTCCCGCAATTGCGCGCGTCTTATTTCCTGTTACGCATTTCCATCCTTTTTCACGAAATCACTGCCACAGATTGCAGGAGAGCGAGAGGAAAGATGTTACACATCAGAAACATTGACACAACTTTATTTTGCTCTCTTGTAAAGTTCGAAACAATCACTAACGCCCTTTTGGCTTTCTGCCCTCGATATAATTCTTTAATTGGGCTAGAAAACAAAAAAAGGCGTTAAAAATCACGCATTAAAAAGATCACTTCCGAATCCAAATATAACCATAAAAAACGAACCAATGGAAAGAGTCATGCAATACAAGTACTTAAATGTATTGGTGAACGAGAACTGGAATCCATCTCAATAAGTAAAAGCTCGAATACAGATGACAAGAAGTGCGTTTCTCAAATCTCTTATTTTTGACCTAAGCCTGGAATGCGTATGGTTCGGTGTTATATTTTTGTCATTCTCTTATATCCGTAAAATCGAGGCTTTTGAGATGAAAATTTCCTGGGAAGATAGAGTGACGAATGTTGAATTCCTTCGGCGTATGGAAAAAGACTGAGAAGTGCTGTGGACTGTTAAGACAGAACAGCTTCGTATCTCGGACATATTATGAGAGGACCAAAATATAGTCTAAACCAACTCATCATAGAAGGAAGATGCCGCATGGCTGCGTAACTCATGGCTCGAGTAGTTCCATGCGGCAGTAAATAAAGTCGTAATCGCCAGAATGATCGCCGACCTCCGATAGGAAATGGCACCATAAGAAGAAGATTAGTTTTTGTACCTGGTTTTATAATATGTCCAGTTCATTTATATTAACACACTGAGCTTTATTTTATATATTAACGTGCGAAGTGGATTGTACGATTATTGCTCAACTAACAACGATGTAGTGAATCGAAGATACACTGTGCGGAGCAGAAACTGGCTTTTGATTAGCCGGACTCGCTATTTTTTACGGTTAGAAGTTGATTTAGTTATCTATCACCACAGTTTATATGGTTCTTAGTGACTTGTCGAGTATTGATGTCTTCTTCTTCTTCTTTCCCGGCGTTTCACACCTATGGGGTGTTTTTGCCACAAAGCAAGTGTACTTCTTCGTTGGCAATGGGAGTGTTGTGTGTTGGTTACGTTTTTTTTTCTTTTATTTTAGAAATTGAAATTGTAAACAATTAATTTTATTTGTATGTAGGATAAACATTACTCTGAATAGATTATTCAATTTTGTTAATAATAGAAAAGGATATAAAGAGTTAAGGTTGTTATTACGGTCGTTAGACATATTTAACTGTAATTTCGGATATTTTATACGTACCGTATGTATTACCGAGAAGTGAATATCGACGTTTCGTTGGATACTTATCCAAAGTCATCAGGAGGACGACCTTTACCTCCTGACCTCCACCTCCGCGGCTAAAGGTCGTCCTCCTGATGACGTTAGATAAGTATCCAACGAAACGTCGAGATTCGCTTCTCGGTAATACATACGGTACGTATAAAATATCCGAAATTACAGTTAATTAGAAAATGATATAATTAAATAATGTTGGTTTATTTCATTTTTATAGATTTATACTGTTAGCTTTTAGGAATCTTGTTAGTAAATTTAAAGTGATTTGATCATTGGAAGATGAGAGGGTTGGGATGGTTGATGCGGAATGGAATAATAAGAAAGATCTTGAATAAAATTTGAGTAATAAAAAATGTCATTGATGGGACAAATTCAACGCCGTTTGCATACTAAGTACCTACACGGATTAGAATTTTGGTCTCGTTCTGCTAATCTCTCGCTGATCTCTGATGAATTTTATCTCCAGATCAAAATCGTAGACAAAATTTTGCAAGGCCTAATGAAATCTTAGCTGCGCAACAGCGACTATAGAATATACATAGGTAACAACAGAGAACTGTCGGAACCGAGGGAAACTACCGCTTGAAGAGTTGACGGTGGCGCCACTGGCCTCGTCCTCCGAGCGCTGCTATAAATATTACCCAGCAGACCGCTCTGTGATGATAATGGATGAAGAAAGCTGCTAAAACAAAACACCAGCTTAAGTTATGACTTCCTCCGCCAGTGACGTCCCTAGACAAAGTGCCACCCTTGAGCAAATTTTACTATTTTTTATCGATCATATATTATTATTTTTAATATTATAAATTCATTAAAAAATTTAACAAGCTAAACGAAACAAAAGCGAGCTAAAAAAAAGACTAAAATTCAGAATATATTTGAGTGATGTGACATTTCGATTGCCCGGTAAGGCAATAACATGCCCCGTTCAGAAATAGTGGTACCTACCTGAGTAGCACCTTTTGGTTTGCGCACTAGCTATTTGTCTATGGTGGTTCGCCCAAGCTTTCTCTTTGAATTAGGGTGCATTTTTTGACTGGTCTATATTCTGTGTTTTTGACAAGCCTCGGGAAGAGAGCCACAGAATAAAGAAGAAAGAGAGCCTCGTCTTGAGCTCTTGCTTTTTGAGAAGCCTTTTGGAAGTACAAATATGGAAATCATTTAATAATAAAAGAAATATTGACAAAATCACATTGACAGAACATTATTTTGCTCTCCTGCAAAGTTCGAAACAATCACTTACGCCCTTTTGGCTGAGGACCCCCGATATAGATCCACGACTACTTTCTAAAGGTCTCATCTACAGATTCGAATGTCATAAATGTAAATTAATTAAGTAATTACACGTTTTTACATTTTTTTTATTTACAAGTTATTGGATTACGCCTTATTAAATTTTTATTTTATTTTTAATTTTTACTAACTAACCATCACGCCGTTTCCCCGCAGGGGTAGGCAGAGAGGATTGAACGCCACACTCTTCTATCCTGGCACACCACTTTTGCTTCGGCCAAATTCATACATCTTCTCATACAAGTTCTACGGTTGTTACGGCTTTTTTTACGGGGCCATCTTCAAGCACTTGTTGTATCTGATCGTGCCAGGTCTTTCGCGGATGCCCTCTATTTTTGTTGCCTTGAACACTCGCCTCATATATTTTCTTAACCATCCTTTCCTCGTTCATGCGTTCCACATGACCAAACCATCTCAGCACTCCTTTCTTTATTCTATCTACCACACTACAGCCAGCATTGCATTCACGTCTAATTTGTTTCTTTCCTTGCTCTATCGACCAAAGATTTTCCACACAAGGTCTTAGTGACCGCATTTCTACCGCATTCAGTCTACTTTCATTCCTCTTTTGCCAATTCCAGGCTTCACTTCCATACATTAGGGTTGGCACTGGTAATACAAAAATTGTATTTCTTATATACATAAACAGAATAAAATTATTTTAATTTTTATTCAAATGTAAGCATCATAATATTTATATCTATTATCTAAATCCCTAATGTTCCTAGGTAGTTTACAATACAATTTCATAAATAAATAAGATATACTTAAATAAGTGGGTCTATTATTTTAGTGTTGGTGTAACAATCAGCATTATTACAATCTCGCTTTTTTTTTTAAAATGGCGTATAAAATGAAACTTTAAATGTAAGGATCGAGGAAAGATAAATTGGAACGGACCGATGGAATCGTTCATATGTGAACAGTGTTAGACGACGCGACGATGATATACTCGTACATAAATAAGACATTTGACATTGAAAGATTGATTTATTGTGGTAATAAAAACACATTGCAAACGCCTAGGTTACTTCAACTATTTTCGTAAAAAGGGAATTTGTCTTTTCGTTCAAGTAACTAATTGTACTTTTTTATATTTAGAGGGAGTTATTTATTTAAATTAGGCTGTACTGTGTGACCGTTGTTTGAAGTTGGCACAATACTACCGAAGGGTCTGGAATTACCTCCAGCCTTCGAGAGACGTCTGCAACTTTCCAGGAACATCTGGAAATTACGAGAACTTGCGAGTAAACACAGGAAACGTCCATATAATAGCATTAACCAATATAAATACGGCACGCGGGAGCAAGACGTGAGTAGTTTTCCGTACGCATTGACAGCGATTAATAGAAGCGAAGGCAGCCGCGAGCGGCGGACCAGGCCGACCGAGCGAGCAGTAATTCGACAGCGATATTCTGGAAAGTTCTTGCATAGCGAAATAAGCGAAGCGAAATTAATAAGTGCGGAAATTGGATGGAACATTCTAGTGAATAGTGAATAAAGTGTCAAAGCGAATATAAAGTGTCTATTTACGAGTGATAAATTTGTGAAACCGTTTAATTTAAGGAATAGCGTTAAATTTAATAGTGATAAGTGACCTTGTACGATCGATTAATTAATTATTTAGTAATCAATAAATCCGTTTTTAAATTACATCTGTTCATTTATTCCTCCCGCAGCCACGACACGTGACAAAATTATATTTTTTTTACATTAAAAAATAAGCTTTACGTAAAAATTATTCATGGCCACCGCAGTTGATTAGTCGACAATTAAAAACATTTATTTTATATTGTGCTGTCCTTCGAAATACCGTTTGCCGTATTAATATAACCTAATATTATTTACACACATTATTCATCACTTTCAAGAACATTCCATCTAATTGTCGCACGTAAGTTGCACTTATTTAAATCACCAGTTAGATACTCCGCTTGAATATTTCGCGTAATATCTGTTGCTCCGAATACCTCACGACTGGCCACCCCGGCCATCGTTCCGCGGCTTTTTTCGAACCGATAGAAGTGTCAAAACAGACTCATTGCGCAGCGCAGGTATAAATACAACTTGTATATTTATAAGTGCGTTTTTCGAATATTTTTTTTCTGGTGTTTACGATAAGGTTCCAGATGTTAGTAGACGTTTCCCAAATATTATAAACAATACCAGAAAGTGGTAGCACATCCTATAACGTACTAGAGAGTTCTATTTTATTGTTGTCATCAACGTATTACTAAGGATTCTGTACGGAATGTTTTACCATCTCGTGTATAAAATGTCTTTGTTTTTTTTAAATCTTTTTGATGTGTAACATCTTTCCTCTCGCTTTCCTGCAATCTGTGGCAGTGATTTCGTGAAAAAGGACGAAAATGCATAACAGGAAATAAGAAGCGCGCAATTTCATTTAACCAATGAGCTCGCGCGATGGACAAACATCATCGTTTATAAACAAATCAATGTCCAGCAAGTGCCATCCCAGCGAATACGCACACTACCGGCCACTGCTTCTGAATTTGTATATATTTTGCGAGGCTGGTATCTACCTAGTGCGGCAAAATTCTATAATAAATAAATGCACATACACTTTCTTTACTTGTATATACTAATTAGTAAATATATAGGTTATTTACTAATTAGTATATACCTATTAGCATTTTCAAATTTTGTTTAAATGCTTTGCATGCATTTAAACAAATGCTCAATTGATATTTTAAATTGTGAAATTTACAATTTTTATTTTTTATTTTTTTTATTTAATTTATGGTACAAATACAATTCTTATATATAACATATCAGATTAAACTTTTTTTTTTAAATACTTAGTAGTCATGTAGACCTCATCAGTGAAGAGAAGCTCTTGAGTCTGATGAGGGAGACACAGTTCTTATTTCTGGTTATAATATATAGGTACATAGTGTATACAAGTTATTTATTAATACAGTAAAAAGGTAAATTGATAATGAAAGTATATAAAAATCAATATATCAATATATATATATATATAAAGAAACCCGTGTTTCCCTACCCGCCAAGTTTTCTCCACAACCAACCACAACCACCCACCGGTGGTTATGGTGGTGGATAGCCCTTAGTGTCACATCGAAAATATGCGAGTTTGGTGGGGGTGGCTATGCGTGGGTGACGAAAATGTGCTTTCTAGCATATTTTTTGGTTATGGGAAGGCCGCAAATGCTTCAGATTGTTTCAAAATAGGCGCGCTGACTGTGTCGGTGAGTTTAGAAGGTTCCGGAAAAACCTGCTCTAGAAAGTTCTGGAAGGAGAAGGTTCTAGAAAATTTCCGAAAGTTCTATAAGTGGCGGAATGTGTCGGCGTGTCTAGAAGATTCCTGTACATTCGAATTAATTGAAAGTTCTGGAAGGAGAATGTTCTAGAAGGTTTACGAAAGTTCTATGACGATCCAAACAGTGTTCTAAAAATCTAAGCGTACGAAGCCGCGCGGGCACAGCTAGTATAAGTATAGACAGTATTGATAAGTGCTGCTCAATTGATATTTTAGATGTCAAATGTTACACATCATATGCGACTACTGTTAGGCTCGCTTGTTTTTTTTTTTTAAATATATTACTTTCCAAAGGCTACGCCACGTCCCTGCCTCCCCAGCCAGGTAACTAATGGCTAACGAGAAACGGGAGGATGTTTTGATTCCATTGTTTTTTGTTTGCAGTTTTAAATTCAATTCGTTCTGGTCTTATTCGATTTCCGCCACTGTGCGCGAGTTGATTTATTGTGTGTCGATGAAGTTAAGAATCTTTTAATTCATGCACATTGTCAAGGGTTAGGCGGTGGGAGACGAAATGCTTTATCTTTTTGTTTAATACACGTCATTTCATAATTTGCACTAATGGTAATTAGATTATTTTACGTCGTTCCTATCGCGCATATTCATTTCTTAGGTAGATACTCTGGTACCTTATCGCTGGCCGTTTATACACATATATTCGCACGCAATGACTTCGCCAAACGTCAAAATAAGACTGTTTCACCGCGCGTACCGCGCTGCAAATTTATACGTTACTTTTTAGAAACTACCGGTATACCTTCGCGTGTTTTATCAATTTCTAGTTGTTTCCAAATTATTCTAAAACGGTCCAAATGTTTAAAACTGAACAGGAAACTGGAAACCAGTTTTTGTTCGACAATATATTTCCGTAAAATAATCCTCCAATGTTTCATCAGGATGAAACGAAATGAATTATTTCTCACTGCTCTTCCAATTCGCGATGCCAATAACATTTGTTTGACAGACTGACTTACAAGATTAGATCAAATAATATAGCGGTTTGTGTAAGTCTAATTTCCCTTTTTTTTTTGGTGTGTCGGAACGCTTGTTTCTGACGTAACGTGATAAAGATAGCCATATTGAATTCTTATTTTATTCCTGGCTGCCGAAAGTTTGCACATCACTCGATTTTTTACGCACCTATGGAAAAAATTAAACAAAGATTTCAAAATTTCTGGTCAACAACCCTGTTATGATGGCTTAGCCTCCGTATTCGCCGGACATAGCTCCCGAGACTTATTTCTATTCCCGAAAATTAAAAAAAACAATTACAGGATGACGTTTTGTCAACATTGAGAGGACAGGGACTGAATCGCTGAAGAAACTAAACGCCATAACGAATATTGCATTTCAGAAGTGCTTCTAAGATTGGCAAAAAGCCAATTATGGTCAAACTGTTGTCTTAACTGGTTACACGTGGTACAGTTATATGAAATTTGTATCTGATTGTATCGACACACAAATAATGGTTAGTGTGTCACCGGTTAATATACCCTCACTAGCAAAAGCGCTGGCACTAGGGTATTATAGATGATGGGGACTATAAATTAATTTTGTCACGGATTTGTGTCACGGATAAAATCAATTATAATTGTATTTAATACACAAAGTCACTGAACGCGCTGTAGCTGTGTGAACACCATTCCATAATTCACACTTCACCGTACTAGAATATTCCACTTTTCTCTGGTGCACTTTACTCGTGCCGCTTCTATCGCACAATTTCCGATTTCCATGACTTTGCGATGGTTTTCTCAACTAAGACTGTCTGGCCGCGCAACGCGAATGACACGCGCTTTTCTCAAATTTTCTGGAATATTTATTTTTATTTATTAATTTAATTTAATATATGGTACAAATACAAATCTTACATGTATACATATTAAATTGTCATTTTTTATAAAACTTTGTAGTCATATAGACCTCATCAGTGAAGAGAAGCTCTTTAGTCTGATGAGGGAGTCTTAGTTCTTATTTTATATATAGGTAGGTACATATGCGAGTCATTTAGTAATACGCTAATAAAAGGTAATTTGATAATTAAATGTTGAAGTATTTTGAAAAAAGCTATAACTTTAAATGATTTATGAATTTAAGTTGGATTTTAGGAAGGTTTAATTTTTAAATTTGCTCTAAAAGGTTATTGATGCAGCGTATCTCGATAGGTAAATTATTATAGTGGTTCTGCATTTGGGTGGTTTTAAATTTAGCCATTATGAATTGGTTTCCTTTTCTCATAACTTTGAAGTATATTTCTGATTTTCTGTATGCATGATTTCAATATGGAAACTTGCTTGAAAATATCATCCTCGTATCTACCTACTGGAAACAATTTAAGACAATTAAAAAAGATCTTTTGTTAAAAAGGTAGATTTTTTTCCAGAATTACTTTAATTATGATCCTTTGTGATATTTTTATTAATTAAATTTTTATTATTAAGTTTAGATTTTTTTATTAGAACCTCCCCATCCGACAACGCCGTAGGTATATGACCAGAGAGTGAATATTTTAGCGTATTCTACTGATTTTTAGATTGTTTCAAAGACTTTGATTACCTGCAGTTCTTATCGATTTTTGTAAATATAAAAATTGTGATGGAAAAAACGTATTTTTTATCAATTCTCGTATTCAGCGTGAGGTGTGTGTTGACTAGGAACACCGTTTGTGCGTGGATCTGCAAGTATTAATAAATTAGCCTATTATGCGGCTTTAATACCTACGTTGCGTTACATAAACCATACCGGGTTTCTATTTCCACCGTTTAGTGCTATTTATATCGTTCTCAACGGAGGCAAATACGCACAGCAAGGAGGGTTATTTGTTCCGCGCCAATAAACCATTCGAAACAAACACACCTCACTCAAGTTTATGGTGAACGTGCCTTACGGCGGGTCGACCAACCGAAGGTCGAGAACCCAGCGAAGAACGAACCGGTCAAAGGCAATAGGGTAATTTCACATTTTACCGATATCTTTGAAAATATATGAAATAGATTTTTTTTAAAAACTAACCCATAAGAACCAAGTTTTTATTATACTCCCTTTCTTTGTAAAATATAACAACAATTAAAGACGAATTAAAACATATAACATAACACTAAACTTACAGGAATTTAATATATTTCTAAAATGTCAGATGTCTTGAGCTTTGATAAGACACTTCATGCTTTGAGTATTAAATTCTAAAAACATTTGTCAGTCAATTTAGATTTTCGACATTCGTAGTGAAGTACCTATTATGTATACCGACGGAGTAAGGCCTCAAACACACATACGCATGCCACTTAGTGGCATGTGTATCTGTACCTTAATTCAAGTTTAGAAAATATTCCGCCACGTTATCGGGCTAGTAATCAAAATTTGGTAATGATTGCAATTTGAAAAAACCATTAAAATTTCAAAAAATCCGAAATTATACTATAATTATTAAATTTTTTTAACGAAAATTTTATAGATCTTCTTGATCGTCGCCACGAGTCTACTTGCCAAGTTTTAGCTCGATTGGATCACGGGAAAAGGGTTAAAAATCGATCCAAAGTTTTTTCGTCAGATAAACAGACAAGACGACAAGTAGACAAGCAGACGCTACGAGTTAAAAGAAAGGGAGTAATAAATTATATTTCGTAACTCAGGATGGATGGGGTGGGATAATGTTTTCATTCATAATTAGGAATTTCTGCAGGGTTTTTATCATGTCATTTAACTTCTATTGAAACGAATGATTTTTTTGCTATCGATATGAGTTACTGTAATGATAGTCCAATGTTTTACAAAAAATAAGTATTGAAAAAAAATGCAAAATTTAATGTAACAATTGATATTAGGTCATAGTTGCTTGAACATTTTCGACTCACAATCAAAGCAGGAATATAGTCCTGCGAGATTATTAATGTTTTCCAAATAACCCTGTATACATTTAACTTTCTACAAAAAGCTTTTTGTCACATTTTATGTATATCGTTATCCTATTACGTACCAAAAGATAATTTTTGTGTGACTTTTCATTATTATTTTATGAAAGGAACGAACAGCGAAACATTTGCACTTGATGTATTTTTCCTTAAACTGAGTGTAACAATAAAAACAATAATGATATTTTGTCATGTTTTCTTACAGAACTACTTGAATTACACAGGATGGACATTTTGGAAAGTTGACAGTCCTGCACTCAGAGTGCAAATGTGGCGCATTTTGTAGAAAAATGACCAGCTTGACGGCTGATATTTTGAACATCGTACATACATTCATATTGTATACATCGTAACATATACATTGACCGCCGGAAGATTCCGTGGGTAGGAAAACAAAGACATGTTTTTTTTCACGGCCGTTCGGAATCTTCTGAGAGGCATCTCTCTCTTTGTTATTACTTGCTTGTTGTATCGCCAGTTGTTATATCTCGATCTGTATCTTGACTGGTCTACTGACTGCACTTTATCTCGTGGTGGATTCCTCTGATGGGATGGATGACTGCGTGTTCTTATAACAAGACGGACACACAAGGATTGTATTTATTGTATAGATAAATATCACATATTTGGGTAGCAAAATTTCCCAAGATGGCCGCTCAGAGACTGACATCATAAGCAGAATACAACAGGCAAGAGTCGCCTTTAACAAGAAATCCAAAATCCTGGAATCCTTCAACATAGATTTAAAGGTTCGGAAAAACTTGATTAAAACTCTTGTCTGGAGTGTGCTGATGTATGGCAGCGAAACATGGACCATCGGCCAGAGCATGTCCGGGAGGCTAGCGGCCTTTGAGATGTGGTGCTACAGGCGCATGGCGAGGATCCATTGGTCTGAACATATCCGAAACGACGAGGTGTTGAGCAGGGTGGGCGAAAAGAGGCGGCTCCTTAACAGAATCGCCCAACAGCGAGCAATTTGGATAGGCCATAATATAAGGCATCCGGGCCTGCTTTTAACCATCGTCGAGGGAAATGTTGAAGGCAACAATCGTAGAGGCCGCCCGAGATTAAGCTACGTAGACCAGATTATCGGAGATGCGCGCTGTAGCACCTACCAAGAGATGAAGAGGCTGGCAGGTGACAGAGAGGAGTGGAGAGGGCGAGTACTTGTTGCAGACCAATCCTAGGATTGCGACCCAAAAAAAAAAATATATATATATATATATATCACAATATGTAAATCTGTAAAAAAAGCTCCGCGCTCTAGCGCCGCGGATACTTGAGCATTCTCCCCGGACAAACGTCACCATACGCTTACGCACATGCACACACATATGGCCGTTGAACCATATTTTTATTTAATTGATAATACATATAATATTTTATTACAATGATACCTTGTAAAAATAAACAATTCAATTTTTTTTATACGTTATACCTCACCAAAAAGGATTACGATTCTTGTGTGTGGTGAGGGATAATCACTTACAATCATATTGGTAGTGTAATCTAATTTAATAAACAATGAGAATTAGGTAATAAACTATTAATCTAATATATCGAAATTCTTTGAATAAGCAGTCAAAAGAGACTAAACTCAATGAAAAAAGTAAATTCTTCAATAAATGAGAAACCATTCGGATTCACTGGGAGAATATGCATAATATATTGAAGCATGACTTTTATATTTTATATAAAAGTCATTCTTCATCATCATCTTCATCCCCTTGTCCTAGTAGGGTCGGGGGCCCAAAGACGCGACAAGGTGTTTCCATGTTCCCCTGTCTCGCGCTGCTTCTGCACGAGTCAACCAGTCTAGACCCATTATGATTTCATACACATTTTTCTGTTGCTTCTCCCAGCTTAATCTGGGGCGGCCCACCGACCGACCATTTTCCTTCGGAGGTTGCCAGGAGGATTCTTCTTGTTATTCGTTCCTCTAGCATTCTTAGCACACGTCCAAGCCACCTCATTTGTGCTTTTTCTATGTATAGAAGTAGGGGCTCCATGCTAAGTGTGTGCCTCATGTCGGCACTTCTCACTCTGTCCACCAGTGTGACTCCCGCTACCCCCCTTAGAAAACTCATCTCGGCAGCCTGGATATTCGCTCTCACTCTCTCCAAATCCAAGAATCCTTTGATGGCCGTATTTCATACTTCAATGAAATATATTTTGAAAAAAATATAGAAATAAAATATGTATCTTGTAATACGCCTATCACAATTATTACTATTTTTTTCAAATTTCAAAATATCATTATATCAAATAAATACTTAATTTCGATTTTTTTTCCCAAATACATAAAAGTAAAAGTTCATTGTACTCGCTGCACGCGCCTGCACAGGGCTAATTTTTTTAAAGTAATATTAAATATTAAAGAGTATGTACATATATATGTAACAAAAAATATCGAAAATATAAATCACTAGATTCTGACATCAAAAAATAATCATTAAATATCTATATGTAAATTTTGGTAAAAAAAAAGTAGCTGGGGGTAAGGTCACAATTATTCCCGGTAGATACCCGGTGACGTCACAATTAATCTGTGTAACTTACTCAAGCCTAGGTGTTTTGTGACGTGTTTCGCTTCTATAATTGAACCTCTTAGTCTTTTGAAGCGTAAAAAAGGGGAAGTGGTAAAATGATAGACCCCATGTTTAAGCATACGAGAGGAAAGTCGATATCAGGTGCCTCTAAAGCCTTGTTTGGTTTCCCAAAGTTTTCAGAATAAATAAAACAGAAAAAAAAAGTTAGAGTTTCGTAATAAATTATTGGGCTTACTACCAATTGAATAAACATATTATGTATTAATAAGTACATACTTGTGCATAGCATTTAAGCATTACAGCTAGTGATGCAACGAATACTACTTTCACGAATACGAATACGAATATCAAACCCACTGTTCGGCGAATACGAATACAAATAATTCAACAAGGTAATAAATAAAACATTGTTATATTTTAACTAAGAGATTCAATAATTAAAATTTACCACCGGCAAATTTTTGTTCAAAAACACAAAATTTGTAACTTCTTAGGCGTTAGACGATTTCTTTTATCCGTTTGTTTTCCCAGGTCATGTAATTAGATTTAATATGAAATTATTTTATAAGAGTTAACACTTTTACACACAACGGAAATAAAATGGAATGAACAATACGTATTACAAAACAAAAACTACATGAAATGAGCATCTAAGCTTATTAATAACCCAACGAAACTAGATGAAAGTACTCATGTTATGCTGTAAGAAGTAAGAAATAAGTAACAATTGACAACTTGAGAACTCAACAAGTCCATTCATTCAATGTTAGGGGAATCCCCCGATAATAAAATGCGTAGGTGTGTTCGGATACACGCTGCACAGCCAAACCGTAGTTTGCGTTGCGTTCAGTTATTTATTTATTTATTTAATGTTCATGGAAGACCAACAGCACAACAAAAAGCATAGAAAACATTAATATAATATAGATGGCCAATTACAGGTCTCCAAATTTAGAAAAGTTATAAATAGATTGTATTTAATATTCGTGATGGTATTCGGCGAATATTCGTATTCGTATTCGTTGCATCACTAATTACAGAAATTTAGTATCATTGAAAGATGTGGCAGATACTTCGCTGTGCAACATTATAATTTAAATAAGTTTTATAGTAACTTTGTAACACACACACACGCACAATCTGCGCTATTCTGGAAAAAGCAATATTGGGATGTCAGTTCATTATCCCAACACTTAATATACGAAAATTAAAATAAAAAATAAACCAGACTTAGGTATGCGTCGGTATTCGGTGTTCGTCGTACTTAAATAAGAAGATTTGTATATTATTTTAAATTAATTATTAAATTTATAAATTAAAATATGAGATGTCCGATTTCTTCGGTCTGGTCTGACAGCTGCCCTCCGCCTCAAACTTAACCTACTTTTCACGTGTTGGGATAAAGATCTGACATCCCAATATTGCTGTTCTCAGAATAGCACAGATTGTGTGTGTATTACTAAGTTAAAATAAAACATATTAAAATTACAGCATTTTAGTCACTCCGATAAACGAAAGCTATTTTTTAAGTTGTTTGACATAACAGTCATGTGCAGAAATATGCGTATCGTAAATATGCAATATATTACGCGAACTGTTTACTAAACGCGAACGCGAACGGATACAAGGGAAGCAACATTGTGATGTGAGAAAAATCAAGATGAATATTTTCACTTCAATATATTACTAATTTTATTTTTAGCCGAACGAGATTATTTATTAAAAGCATCCGCTTGGAAAAATGAATAAAAAATAACCTTTATCGCGACAAGATCTATCGAATACTAGAATAAATAAATTAAACACAAAAAAGTATGTAAAATCAATAGAAAAATATTTGGTCACCACCGGAATTTTTCCTTACTAGGGAAAAGCGATTTCTCCATAGTAAAAATTAGGAAAATCTCGAAGCCAATACAAGGTGTTATAGTATAGTACAAGGGCTAGTCCACAATGCTTTAAAGGTAAATTCCAGACCAAATTAAGAGTGAAAAATATTCAGACATCAATGTCTTAATATCAATAGTTATGAAGATAACTTGTGTGGAAAAACTTTGGTCGATAGAGTGAGAAATGAACAAAACAGAAGTGAATGTAATGCTGGCTGTAGTGTGGTAGACAGAATAAAGAAAGGAGTGCTAAGATGGTTTGATCATATAGAAGTAGTAGGTATGAGTGAGGAAAGGATTTTTAAGAATATATATGAGGCGAGTGTTGAAGGCAACAGGAATAGAGGGCGCCCGAGAAAGACCTGGCATGTATGAATGTAGCCGAATCAAAATTGGTATGTCAAGATAGAAGAATATGGCGTTCTATTCTCTATGCCTGCGGGGAAACGGCGTGATGGTTAGTTAGTCAGTTAATGAAGATAAATGACTTGATAATTTTCGTTTTAATAAAAATATTTCACACCTCATCTTTACATAGATAATTATGGATTTTATTTGCTTTTTATAGCTCAATATATTTTGCGACATCTGGTGGCGCTAGTTACATTAATATATTTTTTGTTTTTATGTCTCATTTTTATTATTGTTTTACGCCTCATCGACACGTTAATGAAGTTCATTGTTGTATAGAGTAATGTATTTTGATATTTCTCATTGATCCATCTAATTTGTTTTCAATTATGTTCGAAAATTGCGAATTCGCAGAGAAATGTGTTATGACACTAAAAATAAAAATGACCTATTAGTCAATTGCAATACTTTACGTGGGAGGGAGGAACTTGAAAACAATGCAATCAGCCCCAATAAACGTCTCTCTATTACTCTATTCTGTTATCCTAAAGTGGTATTTAATTAAGTCATCCCCCAGTGTTTCCTCCAAAATATCTATCGAATGATTTGGCAATGTAATATATAATTGAAATGTCTTAAAAATTGAAATTGATTCGTATATATATTTGTTTATGGAATCGTTTTATTTATTAATTCGTGCGATTAAGAACTCGACAATTTGCCATTTTAAAAGTATTGAAAATTTGAATGAAGAAATATCTGGAACATGTAAAATTGTATTTTTTTTGTTTGTTTTGGAAAAAAATAAATATCGAGGGCATTGGCGTATTATAATGAAGACACGTTATTCCCATACCAGCCGGCTTTCATATGTAGCAAATATTGCATTGAAAGAGACAACAAACAACAAACAATCAAATCACATAATCAAGTAATCACGTAAAAATCAGGTAATTTGAAGTCACGGTGACAAATAACATACTCATTCTTACAATAGTGTACGATATCCTGTTCCGTTTTCCCCGGGACTTTTTTTTCGGCGTTTTGTTTCGGTCTGTTCGATAACGAATGCAAGTAAGGCAATTAATTACCTTACTTTTGAATTGCCAAGATTTCACGCTTGTAACGTATCTACAGTTTATTATATCATTGTCTTTCGAAACATTTTTCAACGTGTCTGTGTGTAATTTTACATTTTCGTATATTCTTTTGATAAAGCTATTTTTCGAATTCGGATTCGGATTCTCTTTTTGTCGCCTGAATTATAGAGTCATTTTCGTGTTTTCATTCCTCGTTTCGAACGATAAAAAGAATCGGTCGGTTCTAGCCGGGAACCGGGAAGAGATTTGTCAGTCGCGGAGATTGAACAGTTTCCCGGGGTTGGAAAGAATACCCGGCATTAGGGCCAAGGCGGCCGCCGCGCTGATCTCATCTTCTCACATTCAGAATAATCCGAGAGGCGACAATAAAGCTGGCGATGCGGATAGTGTCTGGTGAGATGAGTTTGTTCGCGGATCTTGTTCCACGAAGTCACTAATTGTTCTGCAAGCCGTGAGACCCGCTATAAATAGAGCCGAGTGTGTTCTCGGGAGTGGAGCGCGAAGGGACAATACTCGGACTTTTGATACAGCTTTTCCGTGTGCGCTTGGAAAAAAAAACTAATTGTTGCACGTAACATATCGGTAATTTAAAACACTCATTATTCTACGTATTATAATACCGTTCCCATTTAAAATTCTAGACGTTTACAGTAAGCGAGCGTTTTTACAAAATCTATTTTTTTATTTTTGTTTTATTTGGAATTCAAACAGCTTATTTGATACTAAGAATTAGAACATATGATATAATAATAATATTAAGTCAATTATATGAATTCACTTGATTAACCTAGAACACTATGTATTGTATACAACATAATAAAAAGACATATTTAACAAATGCAATAAAAAGATTAACGGAAGAGTTTTTTTTTAAATATAAAAAAATACATTAACACATAATATTATGAAGAAAGTACGATAAATTTATTTCCAGGGGGAGAGGAAGGAAGGGGAAATAGATTTAGTAAAAGGAAGGTGGAATAACCAATAAGATCTGTGTGATAAAATTAAGTTTAAACGAAGGCCTAATGTGCTAAATGTGTGTTTTGATCTTGATTGATCTTTGATTGTAGCGTTGACGATGTCGAGTTCACTGAAAAATATGTTAAAGTACGATGAGGCTCTGTAGAAGAATGAATTCTGTTTAGAGTTTGTGTGCCAGTGCGGGAGATTAATGTGACGCCAATTTTGGTAGATCTAGAGCCGTCTACCTATTCGAGTGCCAACTCGAATGGGTAGTCGACTAAGTAGGGTAGGGCAGTCTACTTTTTAATTTGCTACAGTGTTAAGGAAAATGACGTCGTTTATATCTCTTCGAGCATCTAAAGGTCGAATGTTGAATCAGTTGGAAGACTCGGTGAAACTAGTTTGAGTTCGATAGTTACGAAGTTCGATAGAACGAATTTATCGAATCGAAGATTAAGCGTACAAGATCTGTGCTACCTTTCTAAAATTTAGAACAACCTGGCTAATATACTATACCAAAGGCGTTTAAACAATTTATTTTATCAAATTTTTGACAAAACTATTCCATAGCCTGTTCAATGTCAAAATACAATATCCTTAATTCTACAATTAACCTATATATTTTCTTAGATAAATTACTCTCCTTCAAAATATAACGCCGTAATCTTATTAATAATTTTATAAATAAACTTAATATAAATACTGTGTGTAGGTTTGTACAGATAAACCCTTTCCCTTTCCATCCTTTCCTTTTTATCCAATATCATAATCATATTTTTCTTTTTTGATGTTTTCTGTTATTGTTCATTTCTTTTTTTTTTTGTTATTTTTAAATATTTTTTCGTTAATTTGATTTTTTCTGTGTCTTTTCTAATTGATTAATAAAAATTGTTTAATAATTCGCAGAACTTTGTTCTGAAATTACAACTTCACAATAAGAATGTGTTTCCTTTAATTTACCACTATTCATTAATTAATTAAAAATAATTAACTTAAAAATATGTTATCTTACTTTGTTCTTAACATCTGTGCATCTTTTTAATTGTCTATGAAATTAACACTATGCTTTTACATTATAATGTTTAAAACACTGTTTAGATTCCTTAATAAATAAATAAAATACCTTCACTTGCCCCTGGAGCTTATCCCCGGGTGAGAAATGAATGATGAGAACGCACGTAACCGGAACACTTTTTCATTCCACGACAAGAACCACGCCTAAAATTTAGAGCGCGTCATCTTCTTGAAGGGACGTGGGAGTGAGCGGAAACCACCCCTCTTGCAAGTGTGCATCGACATTATTTATCTAAACCTCCCTTCGGTCTTGATCGTATTGTCTTGCGTGAGAGGGCTTTTCACATTGCACATTCACCTTCCTCGGGTATAGGAGAGAGGAGAGAATATAGCGGACTCCACAAGACCGCGCCCTTATAACTTGAGGGTGCATACTTACACGTGAGGGTGCTCACACTTGCACTCCTCCTTTCTATAATGGTCTGTTGTAGCATTCCACAATGCAGCTCCAGAAGCGTTAAAGCAGACATTCTGAAGGACATTCCTTTACCTTTCCGGTTCAAATCCCACTACAATAATAGTACATTTGGATGTTTTATTAATAGACCGAGATCAGCTGGAAATGTTTTGATACCTAAATGTAATACTAGCACAGCCCAACACCATTTCTTTTATCAAGGAGTATCATTCTTTAATGCTCTTCCCAATGAAATGAAGACGAAAAAAAATTATAGAAAATTCGAAACTAAATTGAAAACTGCATTGCAATGAAAAAATCTTACAAAAACTATCAATATATTTCTACATACTTTTAAATGTTATTAAAATACCTTCTTAATTTTTAATTTTTATAACTTAATATAACGTTTTCTTGTCTATATCTTATATGATTAATTTAATATCTTACATTTTTATCTCTTGTATTGTTTGTATCTTACTAACTTAATTGAACGTCTTTTTTTTATAACTTAATCTAATGTTTCTTTATCTATATCTTACCTATTTAATCTAATGTCTTACACTAATAATTACATTAGCATTAGATAAATACATATATGAAAATGCCCCCCACTTATAAACACGAGAATAAAATTCTCATTTAAAACTGGGTGTGCGTGTAATATAAATGTGTATTAATTATATTATATTGAATACAGCCGCTCTTAAGTTTGTACATTTACCAAATAAATTAAAAAAAATATATAAAAAAAATTTGCAGATATTGCATGATACTATTTTCCATACTCTTTCATGTCGATACTTAATCTATTAAAATATTAAATAATTTTGTTATTTTTTACGTAAATGCGGCTTTTAGTATAGAGTTACAATAAAAAAATAGCAGGATAGAGATAAAATTGAAAATAATGAGTATTCTGAACTTTCACCATGTTCGTATTCTTGGAACAACAAGGTATCACCTGACATTTCAGTGAAAATGTACTTTTTGTGTCAAAGTAAAGACTCTTTGAAACTGTGTTACAAAGATATTAAATTTCCTGTCTAGAGTATGAGGTAACAAGAATACAAAGTTATGTTGAAGTGACACTTTAAATACTTTTTAAATTTTTAACACATGCCGTTAATGATCCAGATAGATAGATCCTAGCGTGACAGTTCAATTAAAAATAATGTAGAAAATGGAATTAGAGATTATGTCATAAATCAACAAAAAAAATTAAGAATTATAATAATAATAATAATAATAATTGGATAATTTATATAGCGCCGTTTTCGCGAATACTCACCTCAAGGGCGCAAAACAACTTACTGGTAAAAAAAAACTTATTTACTATTACTTATTCACTAGGTGGCGTGCAAGAAATGGAATTAAAGTTTAATACTGTAATAGTTGGGAGTGCCTGAAAGAATTAGGTGTTTTCGCGGAGTGCACACTGGGAGTGGAAAACATTAGCTAGTGTTGTTGTGGTCAGATTCTATAGGTTTTTATAGGACTGTCTAAATAAATGCGTCTTAATTTGTCTTTTGAACTGTGGTAACTTTTAGGTTGTAAATCAACAAAAATAGAGGGTCTTTTGGTTTTTGTCTTCTGGATCCGAAACGTCTGCCAGAAAGGTCGTAATAACACGGCATAATACCCCAGAAAACACAAACCAGAAGATTCTGAGTGTCCGAGAAAACCTAAGAACATTCTTAAAAATAGTGGGTTCCGATGTCAACGCGGTACAGATATTTGAGCTATATTATCATGTTGTCACGGGATCGTGACTGAGATACAAATGAAACACTTGAAATTAATTAGTGTCTTACAATATCTAGACAACCTCGAAGATGTAAACTCGTCGTAGATAATAAACCCATAGAACAGGTTATGAAATTTAAGTACCTTGGGGTGGAGATATCTAGCTACAGCGATCTGTACAACGAATTCAAAGAGCAGACAAACAAAGCAGCGGTTATCTCCGGATGATTAAGAGATACTGTATGGGCCAATAAGCATGTGCTAGTGGAAAGTAAAGTCAAAATATAAAAAACATGCATAAGACCTATCGCGACATACGGTATCGAAGCAATAGCAGACACGGTGAGAACCAAACACCTTCTCAGAACTACAGAGATGAAGACCCTCAGAGACAGAGTACCCAATGCAAAAATCCGCAGAAGGCGTTTCTGGAGGGATCATGTCGAGAGAATGGATCAAATGAGACTTCCCAGAGCCGTGATGCGCGGGATTCCAGAGGGGCGCCGACCGCCAGGGAGACCGCCAAAGAGCTGGAGAGAGAGCTGGACGTCCTCGTCACAAGACCAGGACTGACCTGTCAACACAGAGCAACGATCTAACAAAAGAAGAAGAAGAAATTAATTAAACTTTTATGAATTTTCTTAAACCATTGGACAGGAATTTATTTGGAGGTCTATTATTTAATTCACAATATCTTGCACTAATCGCCCGTCTATGGAACACTCTATACTCTCTGTTATCGTACTTATTTCCGAACACCCGTTTAATTCTCGCCGGTAATTCGCTTTAACTGTGACTTAGCCAATGTCAAAATTAGACTTACTCTCCGCTCGCGCTTCTACGGAATTTATAGCAGGTCGCATTCCAGAAATTTCCCCAGGAAGCCCGCGGAAGTTCAGCAACCAGATGGATGACTGATGAGGGCTGCAACCTATGCAGTAATTTTTACTTATTTATATTTTCTAGATTCGAGGGACAGTAGGCCAATGAATGACCTATCTCATTTAATGCCTAACGGAATGAATGATTCACTTAACCTTACCTTTTGTGCGCGGTTGTCGAAAATTAAAATTTTAAAGGTAATTAATTGTTGAAACAATTTTTTTTCTTCTGAATGAAGGATTGAAATTTTCGGTCACATTATTATTAAAATATGACCATTCATTTTAATATTTATACAGGTTTGGAATTTTCACATACTAGTTCGAATATAATTTGAATATAATAAATAACCAGACAAAATTTGTGCACAACCCACCATTAAATATTTTTCCACTTAAGATTCCATCCCCTTTCGATGACATTCCCTAATTATTACTTCGCCGTAAGACACTTGGCATGTTTATTTATTTCAATTTCAGTACACAAACAATCCTGAAGAAGAGAAAATTGTTCTTGAAACATGTAGATTTTATATCTAATAAAGTGGTGAAAACAAAGTGATTTGTGTTTTATTTTAATTATTTAAAAGGTGATAACTTGGCAGGGAAACAAAATATCAATACTTCCATAACATTTTTGACTCATAATTTAAGGCCAAAATTAAGATGGAGTGACAACGTCCTCAAAGACATCTCTGCCTTAGAGCTTCGGAACTGGAGAGAGCTGGCACTAGACCGAGATGAGTGGAGGAAAATTATTGAGGAGGCCACGATCCACCAAGGGTTGTAGTGCCAAGAGTGATGATGAATTTAAGCATGAGCCTAACGGTAAAGTATTGTGGACTAGCATTGTTACACCTTGTATATATCTTATAAAAAATCGACTAACAGGAAACTCCTTTTCAAAAAGTTGAACAGTCCACATGTGACATAACATCACTCATCCCTGTTATCCTTAAGAGTTTTCCTTCACTGATCCGGTTCGCTCCATCTTACTGAGCTCCTTCACCCTATCGGTTTTGAATCCAGTAGGGACTTCAGTGCTTGCTGTTCAGTCATTATCTTCTCATGATCCAGTCACCGAATTCGACCCAACTGTATAAATTTTGTGATGCTTAGCTCCTTAAACAAATTATAGGCTCATCAAGTAGCGCCTGCCTTAATTGCCTAGAAACGATCCAAAGATACGCTTTAAAATTTTCCTTTCAAAAACTTCCAGTGCTCGCTCGTTCCTCTTAGTGAGTGGCCATATCTCAGCTGCGTATATGAGCACTAATACTTATAATGAGACTAATACAGGATACGAAAATTTAAAATAAATAATCATTACCGGCTGCAACCTTTCAAAAATGAGTAGCATTGGTTCACGTCTTTGCTGAGCCCTATTATATGTATATTTATAGCATTTTTTTGCCGCTCCGTGGAGAGGCGGCCGTGGCAGCATGCGTTGAACGGCCGATTCGGGTGTGGTGACCCGGGATTCAAGCCCCATCTCCGACCGTTTAATTTCGTTTTTTAGCCGTGAATTTGAATAAAATTACGGACGTTACACGAAGTTACGGGGACAGATGGACAGAAAATGAAATTATTGTGTTTGATTCTGGTATAAAGCAATCACTCTGTACATATTTAATAAATTGAACACGTTAACTTAGTATAAAACCACTATTTACAAGTTAATATGCGAACCGGTTTCGCTTTACTCAAGCTTGAGTAAAGCGAAACCGGTTGGCATATTAACTAATAGTGGTTTTATACTAATGTAACGTGTTTTATTTATTTATTGCGTTTGATTTTCGGGAACACAGCAGAGCGGAAAGAAAATTTTGTATCAAACCTCGTTTGTCACTCACTCGATGAAGGAAGAAAGACGTCACCTGACAATTCAAGACATGGCACCCTGTGTATGTCTGTCGTATGTCAGGCGTGTCATGGGCGTGTCAGGCGTTCGGCTCGCCAAGCAGCGGCAGCCGGCTGCGCGGTGTGTTGCCAACGAATAATAAATTTCTCCCGATTAGCGCTCACCAGTTTTCATTAAAATGACAAATCCCAGAATAAACTCGCGTATTTCTGTTCGTGGCGCGGGCGGATGACGTCAGAGGGGAGTCCCGCACCCTCCCCACCCCTCGCAGCGGGGCGAGTTAATAGGAAAAGTTCCCTTGTTACTCGATATGTATATTTTATTTATCGCACGACTTCACAAAAAAAGTCATCAAAATATATTATTTATGGATTTCGCGTTAGGGCTGGACATTCACTGTAAATGCCTATTTCGGTGTTTTTTTTACGAAAATGTGGGTTTTTATTATTCATTTATATCAGAATGTTTATTCTAGACTGCATTTTTTAGAGTAATAACCTAGAAAGAACCTTTGTTCTTGTATAAAAGTAATACACTGCACATTATTTACAATAATTAAGAAAATATAAGCATTAATCGACAGGCCGCAGCCAAAATATCGTTTTTAGTGTCCTAGGCGTCGCAAAGTTCTAATGAATATTATGTAAAAATAATTAAACAATTTATTTAACATAAAAGAATTTTTCACGTATACTTGGATAATCTTTTTATGATACATTAAAATTAAATAATGAAGATGTTAGCAAAGAATGAAAAGGTGATCTTAGCATAGTTGATAGAATGAAAAAAGGGTCGCTCAGATGGTTTGGGCATGTTGAGCGAATGAATGAGGAAAGAATGGTAAGAAATGTATATGGCGCAAGTGTTGACGGTACCACAAAGAGAGAACGACCGCGGAAGACGCGGCACGACCAGATTAACCAGGTACTGGAGGATGGTCCTGTTAGGAGCCTCAGCAAATGGTCGAACTTGTGTGCGAAGAGTGTCAGGAAAAAAGAGTGTGGCGCTCTATCCTCTCTGCCTACTCCCGCAACGAAACGGAGTGATGGTAAGTAAGCAATTTTACATAAAACAAATATTTTATGACGATCATTAAAATATGTGAAAAACATAAACTAACTCTACGCGAGTTTACTAATAATTCTGTATTTTACTACTCAAGTTGCGAGAACAAAAGAATCTCTCATCGTCATTATACTAATTACAATCAAATATAGAAAAAAATGTATTATAATCCACATGGATTAGGTGGAACTACAAATAATTAATTTATAAGATACTGACAAAATGAGTCGGAGTAAAGGGATATTGAGGGAAGAGGAGAAGGGTTAGTGAAAGTTTCTCTGGATTTCTAATCTTTCGCAATTGTTCCTTTTATTGGCAGTACGCACACCGGGATGGAGAAATTGAATAGTACGTGAATGAAAACAATGGTTATTATTATCCATGATGTGGTTGGCGAATTCAGAAAAGTTATTACTGGTCAGACAACGACGATGCTCTTTAAGTCTTATGTCAAGATTTTTAGAAGTTTGACGGATGTATGCAATGATATAATAAACTGTAGATACGTTACAAGCGTGAAATCTTGGCAACTCAAAAGTAAGGTAATTGCCTTACTTGCATTCGTTATCTAATGGACCTTATTTGTGATCGGGTGCGACGCTACGCCGAAAAAAAGTGTGTTAATTTAGTCACCGTGACTCAAATTACCTGATTTTTCTGTCTACACGCAAAGCGTTTGCGAAATAAGTGTGCCGTGATTTGTTGTCTCTTTCAATGCGATATTTGCTACATTTGAAAGCCGACTAGTAGGGGAACAACGTGTCTATATTATAATACGTCAATGGATATATGTAGGTACGTGCGTGTTCGCTTTACATGATATACGCATGAAATGCCGTCAACTCCGCTGTGTTTCTAAAATGTCTGTTTTCGGCTTAGAATTGAGGAGTAACGCGCTTAAGTTTTTGTTAGTGTGATACATTGTACAGGACGCACGAAATTAAAAGTTTAAAAAATAAATGTTGTAAAACGTCTAAACAAACAATCCTCAGTGAACCCTGTGCGATATTTACACATAACCGTGCGCTTAATGGATTATTTTTAAAATTCAAAACATTCAAACGTAAATAGTGCAGTTTTATTTCTGGACGCGCGACCCATCTTTTGTACGCGCAGACCGGTAGGGGCTATTTCCGGATTCAATCAAGTTCGTGAATAACGGCTGCCAGTGCAAGCGGTGTCGTGTCAATATTGCTCAATAATAATATATAATGTAGACACGACCACCTCAAACGGTGAGAGCAGCGGCGACGACATTTATATTTATTTATATTTATAAGAGACACTAATACTTACATGAAAGCTAATAGGTACGTGATACTCTAATAATAAAACATTATAAATGAAGACCATGCCCATTATCCCAATTACACGTGTCGAAATAATCCAAGAATATGGTCCCGTTGTTCAAACAATGAAAATAAGTATTTCACTATATAATTTAATGTCCTGTTAATTTAATCTAACTAAGATAATCGTAATCTAAATTAAACAAACCAAACCTAACCTAACCTAACCTAACCTTATATATTGCCTATTAAATGTCAAAATATGCAATGCATTTTTCGAAACTTTAAAGTTTAATATATTGTTTAATACTTACTATTTAAACGTAAATTATCTTTCATTTTGTTATTAGCACATTCAATAATATAGTGAAATACTCATTTTCGTTGTATATGCAATGGGACCATTTTCTTTTATTTAGCCAAAGTGTCTTCGGCACGCTTTAGTAACATGTATTTTTGCATTTAAGTATGTTTTACAGGTACATTTATGTGTATTGTATATTTAGTGTTTGTATGTAGTGCGATTAGTATTTAATAAATAATTGATTTAATGGATCTATAGGTTCAAGTCATCGTTTAGAAAATGGATGTTGTGCATGAGTGAGTTTTTAAACGATATAAGGTATCTGCAAGAATATCAGCATCAATGTTAGGGTCAGCACAAAACATATTATGTGTGCGACACTAGCTTGTGATGGGAGAAAAGTAACCGATATTATTAGTGTGCTGGCTTATTCTAAAGAACTCCGGGTTTCTTATACGGGGTTTAACATGCAAATTTATGTCAGATAGAGAAAGAGAATCAACAGCTCCGCTGAGAATCTTGTGTAGCACAACGAGATCGGATATTTTCCGTCGGGACTCAAGTTTGTGCATCTTGAAAAAGGCAAGTCGATCTTCGTAGCTGTGAAGGTTGTTGTGTTGACCAGGTATGACAGAATACGTAGAAACCTTTTCTGCATTCTCTCAATTCTCGTAACATGTTTGTGTTGTGTAATAAGGTGACCAAATAACTGACAAATATTCCAATACGCTTCTTACTAGTGATGTATAGAGAATTTCTAGAATTTTTACATACCACGTATGGACAAAGGAGCTTTAACTATTTTGGACCCAAACTACTTAATTGCATACTTGATGAATTAAAGCAGCCTGGGCTAACCACAATTTACAACCCTAACATAAAATACAAAATAAAACAGTGGATCCGAAACAAGGGGAGAGATAAAAAAAGTAACCCATAAAAACCAAGTTTTTACAATACTCCCTTTCTCATTTTCGGGTTTCGCGCCTACCAGATGCGTTGAAATATCCATACAACTTGCATGAAAAAAACATTAAAAAATTGAAAAATCCAAAATTATACTGTAATTATTAATTTTTTTTAACGAAAATTTGATAGATCTTCTTGATCCTCGCCATGAGTCTGCTTGCAAAGTTTCAGCTCGATTTGATCACGGGAAAAGGGTTAAAAATCGATCCAAAGTTTTTTCGACGGCAAACCCGCAAGCAAGCAAGCAGACGCCACGAGTTAATATAAAGGGAGTAAATAGGCACACTTATCTAAATGCGCTATAACCTGATATATAATGTATTTTTTATTATGTTACTTTAATAATATACAATACTTCATCAAATACAAATAATTCTTTTTACTATATATCTTCATACCTACTATGTTTTGTATTTACATACTATTGTAAACTATGCCTGTCTCAACCCAGATATATCTAGTGAGACAGGCTCAGTCCAACCAAAATTTGTATATTCAACCTAAATAGAAATATACACATAAAATAAAATAAATAAATAATAAATTATCCCTTAAATCTAAAGATAAATAAATTCGGTGATTATTATCCCATTTGTACCCGCCCATGTAATTACATCATTTATTTACATTAACGACATTTGCATTTTCGGAAAGTAGTCATGGTCATTAGACATTAATTATACTGTGACATGTACAGTGAGGGAATTATACAAGCACAGAAGATTTATAAACACTTATCAACAGTTTGCGTGATCTCATAAATATCGCTTCGACATCCAATAAACAAGTAGTTTTATTTTTATCTTTTAAAAACAATCAGACATCTTGGAGGTCCAAATAACAATGCATGTTTGTGTGATAAAATATCGATGTACCAATTTTAATTTAAAATAATGTATATGCCATTACTGCACAACTGTTGGGTGTTGAAAAAAGATATTGCACCATCGCAAACGCAGGCATAAAAACATAGGATGTGATTTCCGCTTCCTGTCTTAGCTCTTTAATTACACGTATTTATGTACCTTATACTCCAGATTACACTTTCAACATATCACACTATTTAGACCATATGGATTCACGACTAAGTACTTTGCAAAGGTCTCATCTAAAATTGCGAAGGTGGTAAATGTAAATTAATTAAGTATTATAGTGTAATAAATTACATGGGCATAATTCCATTATAATTCCATCGTGACGCCGCATATTAATTACTGTTCAACAAAACTATTTTTGGGAAATGAAACTGAGAAGGAAAAAAAATTCAAAATTCATAACAGAGCCATGAAAACTATCTTAAGATGTAACAAATAAACAAGAATTAGCGATAAGGCAAAGCAACTAAAGGTAATGACAATTAGGCAACAAATGTTACAAAATGTCCTAGTCTTGATATATAAAATAAAAAAACGATTAGTTCCAATATACATGTATAAAAATATGAAATACAATTTCGAGGTCCACACTTATCCTACGAGAAATGGGGGAGATTTTAGGCTTCCACAAACGAAACTGATAGGAACACGAAATAGTTTGTACTTGGTATAAAGGTCTTAAATTGTTCAATGAACTGCCAGCAAATGTGAAAGAAGTAAATAGTGTCAATAATATTCGTAGGTTAAGTGCAAAATATGTGAAAAGTATGTTTAATGTATGATCATGTTATGTTGTTTCATGTTTATTTTCTTTTTTAAATTTCTTTACTTTGTGCCAGATGTGAAAATGTGTTTCTATTTATGATTATTTATGTTAATTTATGTCGATATATTTTTGGAATTTTCTGGTTTGAGTCTTCTGGGGTATTATGCCGTGTTATTACGACCTGCAGGGTCCATCATCAGCCCTGAGATGGACCCTGCAATGGGGTCCGAAACGTAGGACAGAAAGGTCGTAATAACGCGGCATAATACTCCAGATGACACAAATCAGAAGATTCTGAGTGGCCGTGAAAACCTAAGAACATTCTTATTTTTGGAATATTTATGTTTATTTTGCTATGTTAATTTATGTGTTAATTACTAGATGTAAAAATGTGTTATTTTTACAATTAAATAAAAAATATACAAACAAACAATAAATAAATACGTCTTGGCTATTTTTGAGTGTTGGGGAAATAATCACATTGTTATTTCCAGAATAGGTCGGTGTATCCGAGAGGTGTAAGACTCACACCGGCGACACTCTTCGCAGCCGCGTTGCATAATTGTGTGGACCGATACCGAGAATGCGCTGGCGCCGCAAGCAGCGATGAGGCTAATTACTCTTCGCGGGAAGCTTTCCTAATTTACCCGCACTCGGGTTCCGCGAAGTGACCTGATGCGGCCGCTCTTCCCTGAAGTCGAGAAGTTCTCGGACCCTCCAGCCCGGACCCGGTGACCGGTGACTGGCCCGGAGAACTGTCTGACACGTCCTCGACGAGGAAATGGGCCGTCCGCAGGTGATGTCAGCGTCACGGCAGACTACACTGCTGTCCCATATTCCTCGCATTGATGAAATTACATTTAAAGCACTTGAGTGTATTGAATTTGTGTTAAGACTTAAATTCTTTAAAAATAATTAAAACCTCGTGCATTACTTTAGTCAGAAGCATCCTGGAATATAATTCCACACCTTGGTCACCTTTCGATAACATTAATTGTTACAAGATTGAAAGAATACAGAGTACCTAAATTTCTTAGATTCGTAAACTATAAATGAAATTTTCCATTCGATAATTTAGTCCACAATTATTGAATGCAATGACTTAATTAAGACCTATCGCAGCATACCGCAGTAACGTAGAAAAATTGTGGATTGCCCAGGTTTGGTGATCATGATTAATTATCGTGTGCCCCTCCGCTATGGCACTAGGTATCAGGCTCCATTTAATATATATATATATTTTTATTATCTATTTATTTAATTAATAATATATTACAAAAACACAAAATAGCCAAAAACAATCCACATTATTCATTCTCACAATGTTCTCCAGCTCCAGCACTGGTTACAGAAAACAAAATCTGGAAAAGAAAGGGAAAAGGAAAAAGATCAAAACAACTCAATAATTTTGACATCTACCCCTATGAAGATAAATTAGAGGCCACGGCTATGAAAAAGACATTGAAGAATATCAAAAAGAGAAAATAAAACTAAAGAAAGAAGCAAAGAAAGTCACACCAAAAGACACAAAGAAAGACAAGAAAAAATACAAATACAGTCATGAAAAAATCAAAAAGGAGCCAAAAAGAAGCTATAAACGAAAACTCTTATAAACGAAAGATTTTTAACTCTTCCAAAACCGATTTTGATGATACTATAGCAGTGGTTCTTCATGACGACGACGATAATGATGGAGCGTACTACAATGAAGGACTACTGGGTGTAGCTAATGAGGTACGCACTATTTGTGGAGAATTTAGCAAGAATAATAAACTCCGGTATTGTTGCATAACCTGTGCTCAATGGGTGCATGCACTATGCGGGGACAAAGAGGTCGCACATGGTTACATCTATAGTTTTTGTAAACATAAATTAGTGTACGTAATTAGCCTACCGCTGTACGGTATCACCCGAAGTATTACCGTACATTCCACTTTTTTAAACATTTTTAATAAAAGGTAGGTAGGTACCTATTTCTTTAAAAAAAATTTTTTTGAAGACACTTTTATATAACCAATTAAAATGGCTGTGGAACTGTATCTCATTGAACGTTTAATGCTTTATAGTTATCACACAATTTCAACCTCAATTTAGGTGTAAGGGAATACCCCCTTCTCCCCATATATTTAATTTAACTCATGCAAAGAAAACATAGTTATATTCCATTCATTTAAATGATCAGTATGAATAATCTCCGCAATATTAACGTAAATTCCATTAATAATAATAACTTGATGAATGTGTATGAATTTTTTGTTGATTTTATTACACAAGATTAAGTTCTTTTTAATTGCAGTAAAATGTCCATGGGTTTTTTAATTAGTTTATTTTACCACTCTAATTCATGTCTCCCAATATTAATAACTTCGTTGTCTGTCTATCCGTAACTTCCTGTAACCTCCGTAACTTGTTTTTTCTTTGAATTTTTTATTTAATTATAAATAGATAAATGAATACTTATTCTTTAAGTCCCGTTATAATAACAATAATAATTTCGTTGTCTGTCCGTAACTTTAAAAATATATATACTAATAAATACTTTTTCTTTAGGTCCCGGCGGGTAACAAAGACGAAATCACACCCTTCCTCTTTGCCCCACTCTCTCCCCACGATACGTATTCTGTACAAATCTACACCATTTGACAGATTTTACCCAAATGTTGCTTACTTATTCTTTAAGAACCTACATGATAAGTAAGTCATTTTTACAGGTCACAGCTAGTTATTATTAAAACAATCAGATGTTTATTACAGTTAGATAGTTTGTAAGACTATCAAAGCTGTTGGATCTGACGCCCTTGTAGCAGGAGGTCAGGCGATCTAGCCGCACGTAGAGTACGTTCATTTTCGAGAAAGTGCATTGTGTGTATCTATGGACACCTCTGTATATTACTTCCAATGATAAAGTGATAGAAATGTACCCCACCCTGTACTTGCAGACCTCCCCCGGGGCCAGATGTGCCACGGCACACATCACGTACGCGGTGCCCTGACACCAGCCACGTTCCTACACACAAAGAACATTGAACCGTGTGTCGAGGAATTGCGTCTGTCCTGACAACTCAATCTCTATCACTATCTCTACTATCTCAAACAGTTCATAAAGTGTTCGCCTATAAGCTTCAGTGCTCGGCTTTAACAAGACTCAAATAAATGTGGTTTATTAATTTAAAAAATATGTTTTACTTCACTTTGTAATATACACACACAATACGAGCTATTAAATTACGACTATAGTTTCGAGAGGAGCAGTCCCTCTCATCATCAGGTATAGATAATAACTCAGATGATAGAAAATAGGGACGGCTCCTCTCGAAACTATAGTTGTAATTTAATAGCTCATATTGTGTGTGTGTGTATTACAAAGTAAAGTAAAACATTTTTTTTAAATTATAATGTTGCACCACGAAGTACCTACCAAATCTTTCAATGATATTAAAGTGGTTTATTAATATTAGTACCTACACGCCTGAATTGTCAAAAAATATCGAAAGATGAAATGTAGATTAATCTTTACACGTCTACTTAATCCAGCTCACACAGGTCATAAGCCCTGGGCGACTTCCATACATGTTATCCATATAAATTGAGGAGCTTCGTCACCATGAGACTTATGTAAATCATCTTAATTGATAATAATTAATCAATTAGTACACCTGTTGCTGGTATAATGGCTTACGAATTGGAGAATATTTTTGTTCTTTCATCATGGTGATATTCTTAAATACGTGAATAACTGGCAAAAATTATATAAGGAGGACAGAGCACTCGATAAGATGGAGCTGGCAATATTTACAATAGCCGCCCTATAAGAAAACTTGTAATATGTACGAGTAGAGCATCGCACTAAATAAATACACATTAGGTAAATATCTTTATAGATGTTATCCATTGTGAAAAATCTATTGACGCAACTCCCGGAAATTTCGAAGCGCTTTAAAAAGTGTATTTATATAATGTATACATAATATTATACATATTATATACACCACCAAAATATACAGGGTTCACCAGAGCCAGCAGCAGATATTTGACCGGTAGATTCCTGCCTATGTTATGAGTCTAAAATGTTTAAGTTTTATTTAACTTTTATTGAAACAAATGAATTTTTCGTAAACAATATAAGTTACTGTAATGATACTTCAACGTTTTGTAAAAATTAAGCCAGAAATAATATTGAAAAAATAATGCTAACTTTGATGTTGCATACCTAACTCCATAACTATTGATAAATATAGGTCATGGTTGCTTGAACATTTTCGACTCGTAATCAAGGCAGGAATCTACTTGTAAAGTATTGTGGACTATTTCTATTTCTGTTACACTCTGTGTAGGCATGAACTAACATAAGTAATTTTGTTTAAGTTCGATTTCTTTTAAAAAAAATATTACGATACTGCCAATTTTGAAACAATTATGAAAAAGTCAAACTTAATACTATTAAAAAGTATGTCTTTGTCGCGCTTTATTACTAAAATACATTTTTACTTGACAACGTCTATTATTAAAAAAAAATCCGTACCTACCCATGAACCTACGCGAGGTAGATAGATGTTCAACTTTAAAACCCAAAAACAGACAAAATTATGTATTAATGACGCTCAAAGTATTAAGATGTAAAAATCTACACTGATCGTAGTCAATTATTTTACTAAATATCATGAAAAGAATTAAAACTCATACCTACAGAAAAGTAATCTCGAATTTTTAACCTAGAGATAAAACGGATATCCGGTAACTATCCGGTATCCGGCCTATTTTTACTATCCGACTGGATACCGGATAGTACCTCAATAACCGGCGGATACCGAATAGTAGGTACCTACCTTAATTGCGAAAAATTCACAAAATTATCACCAGTAAATTGTTTGTTATTTATTTAATCAACAAATTGGTTAGTATTCTAAACGATTAACACTAGTTTCTCTGCTTTTTGAGGGGTTAAGCGATTGCTCTTGTTTTTGTAAACAAGACCGGCTTCAGAAAATAGTATTTTACTCTATGCGCTGCTACAAGGAGCTGAAAGGTAAACTGTTTTGAATTAGCTGACCTTCAAATATAATAGTCGCAACCATGATCGATTCAAACTCTCTTCAAATAATTGTGAATCTCGCTTGTAATTGCGTTATTTTCTTCATCTTGACACTATCGTTTTCATTTGCCACTTTGTCGAAACAATCCCGAAATGTATCGTGAGCTTCACGAATGACAATTGATCTGTTGATCAACTGATCAGTGATAGTCTCGTCACTTCTGTTTCTCAGGCGTAGCAGATGGCGATTAACTTCCACTGTTGGAAGATTCATCGCAAGACACTTTTATAGATTCCAACAAGATTTTCTGTAGGGCTATTTTCTATGATATCTGGTTTTCAAGTTAATAAAATCATGAAGTCATATTAATGTTTTTTTCTTCTGACAGAAAGCACATCATGCTTTCATGCACATATGCAAAGTCATATCACGCATTCTGCTACAAAATTTTTTGCCACTACATAGTGCAGTGTATCATTATTCAAACTAAGCAGTCAACAAAATTTAATACTGATCTTCGAAACGCTATTTCGAGTATTAAGTTTTAATTAGAATGGCTCAGTCTCGCGGAACAACACTTATCTTAAAGTTGTACTCGTATAGTAAGATAACGAAAAATTTTAACTTTATTAATATTGAATATTTCTTAATTGTTTTTGTACCTTTATAATGTTAGCTTTTCAATTGTAAGAAAACGTACTCTAAACGAATTTTTCGGCTGCGGCCTATCGAATATTGCTTTTATGTTCTTAATAATTATAAATATTGTTCAGTTTATTACTTTTGTACAAGAACAAAGGTTCTATCTAAGGTATCATCCTAAAAAAATGTAGTCTAGCATATACATTCTGGTACAAATGAATAATAAAAACCAAAAAAAGAATAATTTGCGAAAAATTGCAGTGAATGTCCAGTCTTAATGCCTTTTGTCCAGTAGGTACACATATTCTAAAAAGCCTAGTTTAAGTCATATTTTTTCACCAAATAATTAAATCAAATAATTAAATTAAACAAAAGATAAACGGGCCCAGCGTATATGAGGGATACAAAAGCAAAGGCAACAATATCCCATTAAGGACTTTTTGAGATAAATTCAAAACAACTGTCACTACTCAAAGATTCTATGAAAGGTGTATCTGATTCTAAATAAGTTTAAAATAATTGCAATTTCAATTTTCCTCTAATATTCGTGCATAAATAAATATTTTAAATGTGGATACTGTTGTGTTGCTACCAAAGAGTGCACTTAGGTTAATCAAGTGAATTCATATGATTGGCTCAATATTATTATTATATCATATGTTCTATTTCTTAGCATCAATAAGCTGTTTGAATTCTAAATAAAATAAAATAAAAAATACCTACTTTCCCTTAAAAATATGTAAATTCGTCGCCTCAATAAAACTATTAATTCCCGTAATTACTGACGGGTTGCTTGTCGAATCTTGCACCCAGAGAAGGAGAGAGAAACTTGCCTGGCACCCACCAAATCTTGCGACCCGCGCCGCTAGAAATCCCGTGTCGTAGAATCCGCACGTTGCTAGAAGGGATGGAGAAACAGTTTCTATAGCAGGAGACTATATTATCTTATCTGTGGAGGACACAGAGTGATATAACGCGGTATACAGTGGCGTGGCGGGCCCTGGCGTTGCACAAGAGCGGTGCAGTGGCGGCCGCGCCCGAAATAGCCCCCGCTATATATAGAGCGGCCGTTAGCTAAATATACGCTACCGAGAAATAAACTCGGTTTATGTTTTGCGCCAGACACGCTGGTTCCAGTCAACTGTTCGTCGAACGCGCCGCAGAAATAAAGGCACAGATGCACGTGCTTATTAGTGGCATGCTCATTAGCATGCTCAAAACTAGCGTGCCATAACAACTGTACACACTTGCTCATTATTATCATGCTCTTGTCATAGAATAGAGACGCTCTTGTTCAAAATGGAAACTTTGCAAACTGAAATAGAAAATTCAAGTGAACAAACAAATCAAAAAGTTTCCGATTTTCCATCCGCACATTTTTGATTTTAGTTTTTGTAATTTTTATTGTAAGATTTGAATCATTCACGCCTTTTAATAAAGTTTCATAAACATTATTTCTTGCTAAGTATATTATGTTTACACAACGGTGACCGAGTATTCCACGGACGTTCGTGATTTCTATAATAAGTCACGAAAAGTAATGTTTTATCATCTCCCCAACGCGCCACGTTTGTTTCATCTATCGCGGACTGAGAAGATCGCATTGATAATACTAGCCGCGAAGCCCGCGAATGACATAAGCATGCTCATAATAAGCAAGCCTGTTCACACATGCTCAAAAGATACCCCTTCTCATGGTGAATGACATTAGCATTCTCATTACTAGCAATGTGCGTACACACATGCCACTAATAAGCAAGGGCTAAAGAAGGTCAATACTGCGCATGCTCACGTGCCACTAATAAGCATGTGTATCAACCCCTTAACACGCGATGACAGACGGCTTTTAGCTCTCGGCCGTTCGGACCCAAAGTTGCGCCATTCTCGTGGCGATTTCAAGATGTGATGGATTTAACCTGCCACCCTACTACAAAGAAATGAGAAAGAAAATAATAATTATATCGAATATCTCAAAAGAACTATTTAAGATTAATTTATCGCTTGTATGCGAGAGAGTTGCGACTGCTCCACTGGAGAAACGAAATTGGTTCAAAAATAAATAAATACTAATGATGGCGTATTATAGATAAGTTGACTGCGCCCCTGGCGGAACGAACATTTATGTGTAGGCACGTGATAGGTCCAATTTAAAAGCATTTTTTTGAACCGACCAATCGGCTCTTTCGGACTTTGTAAGAGTATAGGTGTAGAGTCGGGAATGAAAGTTTATAAATAAGCCGACAGAGTGAAAAAACGAGGGAGTGTTTGACTGATTTTCACGTAGGAAGTTATGCTGTAGATGACGCTTGGGTTTTGAAAAACCTCAGTGGATACAGTATAGTCCCTGACTAAATAATATTAGAGAATAAATTCAAAAAATAAAATAACGTGCCTTCGGAACGAGACAGCGGTGAAACCAGGGAAGGAAGGAAGAAAAAAAAACAGTGCTTCGGGTTTCACCTTCCACATACACGGTGAAACCAGGGAAGGAAGGAAGAAAAAAAAACAGTGCTTCGGGATTTCACCTTTCACATACAGTGAGTACCTTTCATGTTATACATTCCGATGGACTTTTATAACCTTTTCGTTGTTACAAATCATATTTTAGATTCTGTATAGACAAATTAGATTATAAACTATTATTTCAAGTTGTTGTGGTTAAATCAAAAAAAAAACGGGAACCAATATATTTTAGATTCATTATAAATAATGCAGTTAGGATTGAAATAACAAGACTCGTCTTGCGATGGCATCGTTCAGTTTTGGTGGTAGCAAGCATGGAGTATAAAGACCATGATATACGTCCGACAATGGGTTTATAAGTAAGGCTTTATATACCTAAAAAGGAGACTGCCCGAAATAACTCATTAGGTATGACGTTTGGTCCGAAGTCTGTGTTGTTGACCCCCGGAATTAGTTCGGCGTGATTTCTGATGGATCAGTTATACTAGAACAACCAAGAGTTATCCAATATATTTTAGATTCATTATAAATAATGCAGTTAGGATTGAAATAACAAGACTCGTCTTGCGATGGCATCGTTCAGTTTTGGTGGTAGCAAGCATGGAGTATAAAGACCATGATATACGTCCGACAATGGGTTTATAAGTAAGGCTTTATATACCTAAAAAGGAAACTGCCCGAAATAACTCATTAGGTATGACGTTTGGTCCGAAGTCTGTGTTGTTGACCCCGGAATTAGTTCGGCGTGATTTCTGATGGATCAGTTATACTAGAACAACCAAGAGTTATCGTAGTGATGCCTTCAGCATCAAAAGTGCGTGAAGGCCGATAGAATAATCCATATATATTGATTACGAGTAACAAAATTATGACGATATTTTAGATTCATTATAAATAATGCAGTTAGGATTGAAATAATATGACTATGGAGTGGAAAAAGACAAGAACCAATCTATTTTAATCCCATTAGACGTAATTCAAATCATTTGAACGCAAGAGAGGGAGCGAATGAAGTGGGTAGATTGTTTTGGGTTTGCCCCGCTTCTTGCCAAGGAGACGTTCAATCATGAGGACAAAAATCCATAATAACGTGCATATTCCCTATATATAAAGAACTAGTTCTAACTAGGGAATTTCAAGAAGTACAGATGGGTCATTCCTCAATGGGGCGAAATTACACCTGTACTTGATTGAAGGAAGAAACTTCTGGGTGAGAGCGCTGTGATTTCGAAATATTTGATTCTGACTTATATGAACGGGAGGGAGAGAAAGTGAATCGGGTTATTAATTATGCGCAACCGATTCAGGATACACCCCTGAATATTGCGATTTCGTTCGGACGTTAAAAAATGCTTCAACGATATTTGAAATAAAGTATTCCCGTTATCTACACGAATTATTTTGCTCAGATAACTCGTTTAATTATTGTATAAATATAGTCACATGGTCATAGGAAGTTGGTGAGTTAGATTTATTCACTACGCTTTGGATATCTATGAATGTATTGACACATGGTTAATATATTCTGTTCACGTGGAATGTTCCATTGGTTAAACATACTTGTCTTCATTCTACGATGAGGAATTCACATTTTCATTTACCAAGAAATTATCTTTATACTCCACAGAGGATAAATTGCAATAATCAGCTTTAAACTAATAACCAACATTCTTCTAGACGCAAGGACCCCTAAAAAGAATTAGATGCCACTATTAATATCTTCCAACTTAATCTTTTAGACGCAAGTGATCCCTAAAGTTTTGGTATACCTTGGATTTACATTTTCCTCGGAATGCTGACGATTTGTCGAGGCAATGGAACATACTACGTGGCTATATCAAGATTTAGCTTCGGTTTGTTTATCAAGGTAAAGGAAACGCCAGAGAAAATGTATAGAAGGAAGTTTTTCATGGCATTTTAGGGGCGGGACGATGGGGCCCCTTTAGCGCGGAAACCGAGGATATGTCATTACCCACGGACATCAATCCTCCTTTCCATAGATTCATTTTTAAAAACTTGTTAAATAAATTCCTAACGAGAAAAGTGAAGTTCTGTTAGCGACAGACACCACATACTCGGAAGTAGACCTATTTTCAAATTATTAGACTCTCGGTTTGCAGATAAATACAGTTTCTACCAAGATAACCAATCCATAGGCGAATCACTGAAACAATCTGATTATGTGTTTTTCTCCAAACTATAAATTGTATATAGAAGCAGCCAACAAAAGTAAGCAAATTTAAAAACAAAATGATATGTAAATGTGCCTTTTCTTTCAGATATTTTACGTTTCTGTTATGGATAGTTATTCCAGTAAATGTAAACTCTAAACAATAAATTTTATACGTATTGTAGTCAAGTCCGAATTAAAATTATAAGTATATTATTATCTTTGTATGTGTAAATATAGAATTTCCAACACGTTTTCTGAAATATTAGGGTTGCCACGTGCGTCACAATAGTGGGGGAGTTATAGACTAAAGACGATATCACGAGCCAATAACTTAGACGTTTCTATAGTAATTGAGTGAGAGTATAGTGATTTATTTATTTATAAATTAGGAAAAAAACGACATCATGAGCCATTTAATAGATAATCTAGTATAGATAGATATCCTGGTAAACTAGGATAAAAGCCATTAGGTAGTATTTGCATTTAGAATGAAACTTGCGATAACTTAATAGGATTTTGATATTAATTAAACATCGATAAGAAACATTACTACCGCATCGCGTTCTTACAAAATAATCCTTTCAGTTCATTCAAAACGGATAATTCTAACCTTTTATCTACGCAGAGATACTTATAGTTTATTATCTATTTTATAATGTGTATTTCGGAACAGTACGATCGAGATCAGTAAGAGTATTTTAGGTTGCGTATCTGAATTAGAACTTATATTAGATGGTTTATTAATTTCGGTTAGACTTAAAAAAAAAAATTTAGTTGGTAGCTTCGGTTCGGTGAGCCAAGGCTCAACCACCTTA